>VMDO01004700.1:27500-121604 GCA_007922755.1 Pedetes capensis
CTGGAGATTTGTGGTAGGTCCTGGAATCTGGCAGCAAAATTCTTGTCCTTGTATCCAGCATACAAAAGAATTCATACCTGACATAGAAGTTACAATACAGAGTATAGAATAGGTTTATTAAAGATAGTACACCTTTAAGGAATAATTATAGGGACATTGAGGCACCTGAAGAAGCTTATGTAAATCTACAAAGGAACTTGGAAAACCCTGTCTTTCCTGGGTGAATTGGCATAAGGATATTTCTATTCCCCAAGAGAAGGTAAAGAAGCCAGAGAGGAAAGAAGAGGTAAGTAGGCTTTTAGAAGGAGGGGTGCCTTGGATAGACAGAGAGGATGGTGGGCCCAAGAGAAGGGAGAGACAGACATGTGGTCACTGGAGAAAGAAGAGCAGAGAGAAAAGGAGAGAGAGAGAGCTTGTGGGAAAAGAGAGGAATAAGAGAGAGTGAGCACACATTCCCTCTAGTTTTAGTCAAACTAGAGCATGCCCAGTGTGACATCAGTCAGGAAGCCCAGCTCTAGGTGCCTAGTGTGACATGGGTCTATGGTCTTTGTTTTGTAACTGGCTAGAGGACTTGGGTAGGGTGTGGAATCCATTTGAAAATGTCCTTCCAGTGTCTTCAGACAGCACATGTCTTCATCATGGTGGAATGGCAGGAGGCATTTTCAATCTCCTTTTCCTCCACACCACCTGCTAATATCTAAGCTGAACTATCACTTCTTCATTTGTAAATTTCTAAGATGAATATTTAAATTTAATTTCTTATGTAGGAAAATATCCAAACCTTGAATGGTTACAGATAATGTTACACTGCTGTTTTCTGAAGGAAATTAGGTAGCTCTTCCCTCTTTGCAGTTTGGATAAGGGATATTACATTCAACAAGTATTTATTCAGTGCTATCCTGTGCCAGGCACTGTCTTTGTCACATATTGTTGTTGTTAGGTGCCCTCAACTTGGATTCAACTAATAGCGACCCTGTGTACAACAGGATGAAACACTCCCTGATGCTGTGCCATACCTGTCACGATGTCAGTGCTTCTCTGGTATTCATAGGGTACAAAATGGCTGATTATCTTGGGATTGTTTCAAGAGTGGGCTGCCAGGTCCTTCTCCCATTTTTGTGGCTTTGGGGATTGAACCCAGGGCCTCAGAGAGGGCAGAGCAGAGCTCCATCAACTGAGCTAAACCCCAGCCCTCTTTGTCAGAAATGATGCATCAAAAAACAAAACAAAGACCTCCACCCTCATGCCTCTAACATTCTAGTGTGAGAGATGAATGATAAATGATAGGCCAACTATGAGACTTATATCATGAATTAGAAGGCGGTAAGTGTAAAGACATAAGAAAAATACAATGGGGAAGAGGGAACTGAGCATTGCTACTGTGGAATGAGGTGGGAAGGGGAATGATTACTATAATAAAATGAGAAAGAAAAAAGTCAGGAAGTCATTCTCACAGAAATCTACAGAAAAAACATTCCAGGCCAGAGGAACCCATTGGATCACGGCAGTTGCAGTATAGAGAAGAGACTGTAGATATAAGGGTAATGACTCAGATGGCCTTAATAGTTCCCCCTCAGCTTGACTAAATTTTAATAGGTATCTTTTTGACTATAGTCAGCCTCCTTCCTTTTCTTAGAATTTTTACTTTAGAAAACTTGCAAATTACAAATGTTTTCTCTGCCTCTTTGGGATGTAAATCTTCTTCCAGCCTCTTCCCAGTTTTACAGCCCAGGAATGTCTTTCTCAAGAATCTGGGAATGATAATCAACAGAGGTTGTATTCCTATTTCCCATTCTTTGTGGGAGAGGTGGAGACTAACTTCCCTAATCTCAATTAGCAAACACAGATGGCCTAATCACATCAACAATCTGCATCCTTAAGGACTTTCACTACTTTTCCTTTAACTCATCCAGTGTTTAAAAAGTCTTCTGCTTTTCAAGAGTAGGAGTCACTGTTTCTTCCTGATTGCAATACTCTTGAATAAAGTTTTATTTGTCATTTTCTAGTGTCCAGTACAATTTTTCTATCACAGTTCAAGCAAAAAGCTCTATGAGAAAGCTACGGAAGGTATCTGGGCAGGAGATGATGGTAGCTCAAGCCAGAGTGATAGCTGCTTAAGTATACTTTAAAGCCAGACTGATAGGAATGGCTTGCAGAAAGAATATGGGTTATACATGGAAGAGAAGAATCAAATGTGATTGGAAGGAGGGACAATATTTGCCTGAACTCTTCATTTCTGAATTCCTCTTGTGTTCTTATACATTTAAAATAAGACATTTAAATCATTATATCTTTAAAATTAGCAATTTATCTTTATATTCTCATATGTCATACAGACTATTCTTATCATTTCTTTCCTAAACTAAAAAATGTGTTGCTTGGAATAACTCAAATTATTTATTTTTTAAAATCAGATTTAGTGCTGGGAATAATTTTATTTAATTTTTATTTTGGATGATATGTTGTTGTTGATGTTGGGTGTCCTCAAGTCGAGTACGACTCATAGTGACCCTATGTACAGCAGATCAAAACACTTGCTGATTCTGTGCCAGGCAAATGATCATATTTATGTTTAAGCCCATCGTTGCAGACACTGTGTCAATCCATCTGGTGGAGGGTTTTCCTCTTTTGCGTTGACCTGCCACTCTCCCGAACATGATGTCCTTCTCCAGGGATTGATCTCTCCTGACTACATGTCGGAAATATGTAAGACACAGCCTGGCCATTCTTGCTTCCAAGGAGCACTCTGGTTGCACTTCTTCTAGGACAGATCTGTTGGTTCTTTTGGCAGTCCATGGTATATTCAATAGACGTCTCCCACACCACAATTCAAAAGCATCAATTCCTTTTCTATCTCTCATGTTCAATGTCCAGCTTTCACAACCATATGATGCAATTGAAAATATGGCATGAGTCAGACGCACCTTCATCTTCAATGTGATATCTTTGCTTTCCAAAACTCTAAAGAGATCTTTTGCCACAGCTTTTCCTAGAGCAATGCGTCTTTTGATTTCTTGACTGCTGCTTCTACTGGTGTTGATTATGGAGCCAAGCAAAGCAAAATCTTGGACAACCTCAATCTTTTCTCCATTTATTGTGAAGTTGTGTGCTGACCCAGTTGTAAGGATTTTTGTTCTGTTGATGTTTAGTCATAACCCATATTGAAGGCTATGATCTTTGATCTTCATCAGTAAATGTTTTGAATCCTCTTCACTTTCAGCAAGCAGAATTGTGTTATCTGTATAACGCAGGTTGTTAATGAGTCTTCCTCCAATCTTGATGCCACGTTCTTCCTCATAAAGTCCAGCTTCTCGGATTATTTGCGGAGCGTATAAATTGAAGAGATAGGATGAAAGTATACACCCTGATGCACACCTTTCTCAACTTTAAACCCCTCAGTGTTTCCTTGTTCTATTCGAACAACTGCCTCCTGGTTCATGTACAGATTTCTCATGAGCACAATTAAGTGTTCTGGTATTCCCAATTTCTAAAGTGTTATCCATAATTTGTTATGATCCACACAAGCAAATGCTTTTGCATAGTCAACAAAACATAGATAGACATCTTTTTGATATTTTGCTGCTTTCAGCTAATATCCACCTGACATCAGCAATGATGTCCCTGGTTCCCTGCCCTCTTCTGAATCCCGCTTGATTTTCCGGTAATTCCCTGTCTATACACTGCTGCACTCACTTCTGAATGATCTTTAGTGGAATTTTGCTGGTGTGTGATATTAATGATATTGTCCAATAGTTTGCACATTCAGTTGGATCCCCTTTTTTGGGAATAGGCACAAATATGGATCTCTTCCAGTCAATTGGCCAAGTAGCTGTTTTCCAAATCTGTTGCATAAACATGTTAACACCTCCAGTGCTGTATCTGTTTGTTGAAACATCTCTATTGGTATCCCATCAATTCCTGGAGCCTTATGTTTTACCAGTTCTTTCAAGGCAGCTTCTACTTCATCATTCAACACCATTGGTTCCTCTTCGTATGCAACCTCTTGGAATGGTTGGTCATCTACCAATTCTTTCTTGTATAATGACTCTGTGTATTCTTCCCATCTTCTTTTGATGTTTCCTGCATCATTTAATATTTTCCCTGTAGAATCTTTCATTATTGCCACTCGAGGCTTGAATTTTTTCTTCACTTCCTTAAGCTTGAGGAACACAGCATGTTCTTCCCTTTTGGTTTTCTGCCTCCAGCCCCTTGCCCATGTCATTATAATAGTTGTTTTTGTCTTCTTGAGCTGCCTTCTGAAATCTTCTGTTTAGTTCCTTAACTTCATCATGTCTTCCTTTTACTTTAGCTGCTCAATGTTCAAGGCAAGGTCCAGTGTCTCTTTTGACATGTAGTTTGGTCTTTTCTTTTTTTTTCTTGTCTTTTTAAGAACTTTTTGCTCCTTCTTGAATGATATCTTTTATGTCATGCCACAACTCTTCTGGTCTCCTATCATTTGTGTCTAATGCATTAAACCTATTTTTGAGGTGGTCTCTGAACTCAGGTGGGATATACTCAAGGTCATACCATGGCTCTCATATACTTGTTCTAATTTTCTTCAGCTTCAGTATGAACTTGCATATGAGAAGTTGATGGTCTGATCCACAGTCAGCACCTGGTCTCGTTTTGACAGTTTGTATAGAGCTTTTCCATCGTCTCTTTCCACATATGTAGTCAATTTGATTCCTGTGCATTCCATCTGGTGAAGTCCATGTGAATAGTCTCCATTTATGATGTTGAAAAAATGTATTTGCTATGAAAAGGTTATTGGTCTGACAAAATTCTATCATGCGATCTCCAGCTTCATTTCTGTCACCAAGACCATATTTTCCAACTACTGAGCCTTCTTCTTTGTTTCCAACCTTTGCATTCCAGTCACCAGTGATTATCAATATGTCTTGATTGCATGTTTGATCTATTTCAGATTGCAGAAGCTGATAGAAGTCTTCCCTTTCTTCATTTGTGGCATTAGTGGTGGGTGCATAAATTTGAATAATAGGCATTTTAACTGGCCTTCCTTGTAGGTATATGGATATTATTCTATCACTGACAACATTGTATTTCATGACAGATCTTAAAATGTCTTTTTTGATGATGAATGTAACCCCATTTCTCTTTAGTTTATCATTCCCAGCATACTAGACCATATGATTGTCTGACTCAAAATGGCCTATGCCGGTCCATTTGAGCTCATTGACACCTAGAATGTCAATGTTTATGCACTCCATTTCTCTTTTAACAATTTCTAATTTTCTTAGATTCATACTATGTACATTCCATGTTCCAACTATTAATGGTTGTTTACAGTTGTTTCTCCTCATTTTGAGACATGCCACATCAGCGAGTTGAGCACCCTGTGGCTTTACTCCATTTCCATCATCACGGTAGACTCTACTTTGAGGAGGCAACTCTTCCCCAGTAGTCTTTTGTGTGCCTTCCAACCTGGGGGACCTCATTTTCCGGCACTATATCTGACAGTGTTTCTTTGCTATCCATAGGGTTTTCAATAGCTAGTCGCTTTGGGAGTGGCTCGCCAGGTCCTACTCCCTTTGGTTGATATAATATATACAAAATAGCATATAAAATATATTCCTCCAGTTTAAAGAATAATTAAAGAACACACTATTGTCTCAATTGCACAAGTTTTATTTAAGAAAGCTATCAATATATATGAGGATCCTATTCTGTTTTGCTGCTTAAGATTGTTTTGTCTATATGCCGTCTTTTGTGGTTCTATATGAATTTTAGGATTGTTTTTTCTATTTCTGTGAGGTATATCATTGAAATTTTGATGAGGATTGCATTGAATCTGTCAGTTGCTTTGGGTAGTGTAGCCATTTTCACAACATTAACTTGTCTGATCTATGGATAAGGGAGTTTCTTCCATCTTGTAGTATGTTCTGTGATTTCTTTCTTTAGTATTTTGAAGTTTGCACTGTAGAGGTCCTTAAGGTCTTTGGTTAGATTGATTCCTAAATATTTAGTTTTGTTGGTAGGTTATCATGAATGGAATTATTGTTTTGATTTCTTTCTCTTCTCGTTCACTCTTTGTGTAAAGGAATGCTACTAATTTTTGCATGTTAATTTGGTATTCTGCTACTTTGCTGAAGTAGCTAATTAGCTTTAAGTGTTTTCTGGTGGAATTTTTAGGGTGCTTTAGATATGGGATCATGCCTTCTGCAAATAGGGATAATTTGTCCTCTTCTTTCCCTATTTGTATCCCTTTTATTTCTTTCTCTTGCCTGATTACTCTGGTTAGGACTTCAATCATAATATTGAGCAAGAGTGGAGAGACTGGAAATCCTTGTCTTATTTTTGATCCTTGAGGGAATGCTTACAATTTTTTCCTGCTTAATATGATGTTGACTATAGTTTATGAACTTTATGAGGTTGAGTTATGTTCCTTCTGTACCCAATTTCTTTAGGACTCTTATCATGCAGGGATATTGAACTTCGTCAGTCTTTTTCAGCATTAATTGAGTGGCTTATGTGATTTCTGTCAGCTAGTTTCATACTATGTTGAATTACATTAATTGATTTTTGTATATTGAACCAGCCTTCCATTTATGGAATGAAGCCCACCTACTCATGGTATATGATCTTTTCTATGTGTTGCCATATTCAGTTTGCAGGAATTTTATTGAGGATTTTTGCCTCAGTGTTCATCAGGGAGATTGATCAGTAGTCCTCTTTTTTGTAAGGTCCTTATCTGGATTTGGAATCAGGGTAAAATTGCCTTCATAGAATGAATTTAGAAGTATATCTTCATTTTCTATTTTATGAAGTAGTTCGAGGAGGATAGGTATTACTTCTTCTTTAAAGCTTTGACAGAATTCAATTATGAACCTGACAGGACCTGGGCTTTTCTTTGTTGGGAAGCTTTTTTATTACTGCCTCAATTTCATGGCTTGTTATTGTTGTTGTTAGGTGCTGTTGATTCAGATCTGACTCATAGCGACCCTATGTACAAGAGATGCAAAATTCCCTGACACTGTGCCATGCCCAACACTATTGTCAGTGCTTTTCTGCCATTCATAGGGTTTTCAATATTGATTGTTTTGGGGGAGTGGGCTGCTAGGTCCTTCTCCCAAGCCTATCGACCTTGATATTCTCAAGCAGTCTCCCATCCAAGTATTAACCAGACTTAGCTTCCGAGATTTGATGAGATCAGATTTTAGGGGACTACGGCTGTAAGCATTGCTTCTTATGGGTCTGTTTAATTTGTTTATATATTTAGGATTTAGTTTTGGTAGGTCATAAATGTTAAAGAATTTATCCATTTCTTTTATACTTTCATTTTGGGGGGAGTATAACTTCTCAAAGTACTTTCTCATGATCTTCTGTATTTCATTGGTATCAATTGTAATGCCAACTTTTTCATCTCTAATTTTATTAATTGTGGCCTTTTATCTCTTTTTTTGGGGGGGAGTTTGCTAAGGGAATGCGAATTTTGTTTATCTTTTCAAAGAACCAATTCTTAGTTTTATTAATTTTTTATATTGTTCTTTTAATCTCTATTTTGTTAACCTCTGCCTTGATTTTAATTGTTTCTTTTTGTGTACCAGTTTTGTGTTGGCTTGTTGCTATAATTTTAGTTCCTTGAGATGTATTATTAGGTTATTTAATTGGAACTCCTCTGTGTTCTTAATGGAGGCACTCATAGCTATGAACTTCCTTCATAGAACTGCCTTTGCTGTGTCTCATAGATTTTGATAGGTTGTGTTTTCATTGCCATTTGATAGAAGGAACTTTTTAATTCCTTTTCTGATTTTTATGGATGACCCACTGATCATTCAGAAGTATGTTATTTAATCTCCATGTATTTATAACTTTGTTGTAATTTTCCTTGCTTTTGACTTCTAGTTTTATTCTTTTGTGATCTGATAAAGTATAACAAATGATTTCATTTTTTTTTATTTATTGAGGCCATTTTTTTACGTTAAAATCTGGTCTATTTTAGAAAAAGTTGCATGTATTGCTGAGAAGAAAGTATATACTACTTTTGTCAGATTAAATATTCTGTAGAGATCTGTTAGGTCCAATTGAACTATGGTTTTGTTTAAGTCCATTATTTCTTTGATACTTGTTTTTTGAAGAGAATGGGGTATTGAGGTCTCCCATAATTATTGTGTCTGGACCTATGTGCTCCTTTATTGCCAGCAAATTTTGGTTTAATATGTAGTGACCTTCTTTGTCTCTTCTGATTAGTTGGGGTTGAAGTCAAGTTTTTCAGAAAATATTATGGCTACCGTTGCTTCTTTTTTTTCCTACATGCTGGGCATATTATTTCTTAACCTTTTATTTTTAGTCTATTTTGGTACTGGTGGATGAGATGAGTTTCTAGAATCCTACATATCTACTTGAAGGCACCTAACAACAATAAAAACAGCAACATATTGAAAAGTTTTGTTTTTTAATCTAGTTGGCCAATCAGTGCCTTTTGAATGATGAGCTAAGAACATGTATATTTAGAGCAATTATTGAGAGGAGCTTGATATTCTGCATTGTTTTTTTGGTCATTTCTCTTCCTTGGTTTTTAATTTGCTTGTGGTGTTCATTCATTCCTCTTGTATTTTACTTATTCCTTTGGTCTTGCATTTGGGCTTGTCTTTGTTGTTCTATATGTAATATTTCTTTAAGTATCTTCTGCAATGCTGGCTTAGTAGTCAAGAATTGCTTAAACTTGTTTATGTCATGAAAAAACTTGATCTTTCCATCTATTTTAAAGGAAAACTTTGCAGTGTATTGTATTTTTAGCTGGTAGTTATTTGTTCTCAGGACTTGAAAAATGTCTATCCATGTGTAAACCTGCCTCAATAAGAACGTACAATTTTTTGTCAATTTCTAGACTTAAGCCAAGTTTCAGACCCAGATCCTCTGACTGAAGAAAGTAGGTGCCCCTTATTCACAAGTGGTTGTCACCATCATACCTCATTTAATTCCCAAGTCTGATTTATAATACCCTGTTGGATCATGGCTGATAAAAAGGCCTACTATAGCTTCCATGCTGCCATGTGTGGTATGTTCCTACAGTCAATTAACAGTGTCAATTATGTCATTTGCAGCCATCAATTTGGTGAGTGTATTCTTTACCATTCTCATCAGTGGACACAACCAGAAATAGTTTACATTTGTGTGGTATGAACAATAGTATCTGTATTATTTTGCTCATGTCATCATAACAAAATGTCCAAAACTGAGTGGAAATTACAGAGATTTAATTGATCATAGTTACAGAAGCTGGAAGTCTATGTTCAAGAGCTGAGAAGATTGGTTTTTAGGGAAATTTTTCTTGCCTCATAGATAGCTACTTTCTCACTGTGTCCTTACATGAACTTTCTTCTCCTGATATCTCTTTTTGTTCTTGTAAGTAGTGTAAGCCCTCTTGAAATAGGGTCTGTCTTATGAACTGGTTTAACTTTCATACCTTAAAGGTTCTATCTCCACATACAGTCTCATTGAGGGTTACACCCTCATCTTAACAGATTTTGAGGGGACAGAAGTCAGTCCAAAAATGTCACTATTCAAAGTATACTCTTAAGGTTATATAAATATTCAGTCTTCTTCTATAAACTAGTCTGAAGTGATCTTGAAATATCTCCATATTATATAGAGCATCACATTAGTTTACTACATCAAAGACATCATTACTAATTAGACCTGATGATGAAATGGTGATATCAAAAAATGTAAGTATATTAGATAGTGCATATATTAAATAGATTGATTTAGTCATACCATAATGTATACATATATCAAAACATCATTTTTCACATAATAAATCTATATAGTTATATATTTTACTTGTAAATTGAAAAATATTAAAAAACAAAAAACTGCCAACTATATTGGAGATGATGATAAGACATATATTCTCCAAAGGATGGGAGATAAACCCTACAAAGAAATCCAACATATCAACAAGGTGTTTAGGAGTCCATAGCAGAGGATATGTCACTGTATCCCCTCTAGTACACAATAAATTATTGTATTTAGCAATTTTCATTGCTAAAAAAGAAGCACCATAATTGATAGGCTTCTTGGGTGCTAAAAGCATACAATTTCATACTTTAGTATATTGTCCTAACCCATATAATAAATGACACAGAAGGTTGGCTGCTTCCAGGGCATCCTAGAGCAGGAAATTCTTGATGCTTCATGTACCTAACCCTTTGTGTTATTAGAGGTTCCTGTGATGGGAGAAGTTACTAAGTTGATTTTATGACAAAGTTGAGTAGGACAATAACAATAGAGAACCACAGGATTGGGAGAAATGACATGCCATGTGCATCAGAAAATTCTAAGTAATTTGGAAAACATCTACAATGCTGTGGGGCTGAGAAAGGGATGGGACATTTGGTCATAGGTTATCTTTTTTTCTTCCTTTATTGGTATTGATTATATTCTCAATACACTTGTGGGGTAGAGTAATATAGCACTGACTTTTGCCATTGTGCAGCTATTACATCACTTCTGGTTACACTTTTATCAATTTATAAGATTTATGAATGGGAGAAGGACGTGACAATCCACTCCCCAGGCAATCTCGAAACAATCAGCCATGGAAAACCTATAAGGGTCATTATGGGTTGGACATGACTCAATGGCACCTAACAACAACAACAACAACAATAAGGTTTATGGTACCTTTTGACTAATATGCACTAAAACTCATATGAACATTTGGCTTATACTCCCCTATTTTTTCCCATAAAGTTTCATCATTTACATTTTTATATATCAATTTATGTTTCTTCCTTTAAGTAAGATTGAGTTCCCACATATAAGTGAGAGCATATATGTCTCCTTTTGATCTTGTGTTCATTCATTTAAGATGATATTCTTCAATTCCATCCATTTTTCCTCAAATGACATTATTTAATTTTTTATTGTTGAGTAATATTCCATTATGTATATGTACCAGAACCTTTTTATCCACTCTTCTGTTGATGCGCACCTTGGTTGGTTCCATATCCTTGCCATTGTGAAGAGTGCTGCATTGAATATGGAGATGTAGGTGTCTCTGTGGTATTATGGCTTGTCTTGCTTTGGGTACATTCCCAGTAGTGGTATAGCTGGGTCCTCTGGTGGTTCTATTTTTAGCTTCCTTATGTATTTCCGTATTGATTTCCTAAGTGGTTAAACCAAGTTACAGTCCCACCAATTGTGTAAGAGAGTTCCTTTTTCTCGAGATCCTCACCAGCATTTGTTATCATTTGTTTTATTGATCTTGGTCATTCTTACTAGAGTTAGGTAGAATCTTAGAGTTGTTTTGATTTGCATTTCCCTAATGGCTTGGTATGTTGAGCATTTTTCCAAGTGCTTCTTAGCCTTATGAACTTCTTAATTTGAGAACTGTTTATTTCCTTTGCCCACTTGTATATTGTGTTATTTGTTGTCTTTGGATTTGCTTTCTTGAGTTTTTTGTAAATTCTAGGAATTAGTCTTCTGGCAGATGTGTAGGATGCAAAGATTTTCTCCCATTCAGTGGGCTCTTCCTTAACTCTGTTGATTGTTTCCTTTGCTGTACAGAAGCTTTTTAATTTCCTGTTATCCCATTTGTCAGATCTTTGTATAATTTCCTGAACAATTGAAGTCTTATTAATGAAATGCTTTCTGTGTTGCCAGAAGTGATGTAAAGGATGCATGATGGAAAAAGCTAATGCTGTGTTACTATGTACCCCATCATCATTTACCAATAAAGGAAAAAAAGTAATTTATTGCTTTTGGGTCCTCAACTGTATTACAAGCCAGTGTTGAAAAAATAATGCTATCTAATGAGAACCTGTGAAAGAGGCAAATGAGCCCAATAATGTGCAAGGTTCTCTGCAGAGTCTCTGGTTCAGCCAGGTTGTGGAGAAGAGGACATGGCTGGAGTGACAGCTGGAGCTCTCTGAGACTTGTAAATACCATTCACTTTTACTGATCAAATGGGGAAGTGATGTTGTTTTTTGAATTTGTCATATGGTCTCTTTCCCAATACTAAATACATCAAAAGTCTTTACTAAACATACTAATGAAAGATTAAAAAAGGAAATGCTTTCCTATACCTATGTGTTGGAGTGTGTTTCCTATCTTCTAGTAGTTTTAAGGTTTCTGGTTTTATGCTGAGGTCTTTTATCCATTTTGAATTGACTTTAATGAAAATTTAGAGGTAGGGGTCTATTTTAATTTTTCTGCAGATGGAAATTCAAGTTTCTTAGCACCATGTGTTGAAGAGGCTATCTTTTCTTCAATTTGTGTCCTTACTCTATTTGTCTAAGATCAGGTGGCTTTGGTTGCATGAGTGTATCTCTGGATCTACAATTCTGTTCCACTTGACCCTAGGTTATCAAGTGAGCATGAGCCAGAAATGTGCATCATATGTTGGGATCTGCAAAGACATATGGAGGACCAGCAAGCAGCAATCCAGTTTAAATTGGAAGTGGTACAATAGGGGCTGTGCACAAGCACTGATCAACTGACATATTCCACAAAATACCTCCTTGGAAACAGGGACACACTAAACACCAAAGACCTGCTTAGTACCTCTTTGTACTCAGATCCACTCTACATGGCCACCCTAATTCCAGAGCTCCAGTAAAAATTACTTATGCTTTTGTTCTAACTGTATCACAATGTAACAACTTCTCCCCACTCATGCTTCTCTCATTTTATTACAGGTTTTGTTACTGAAATTAATTTCCAGTATATTTTCTACACATATTCTCCTCAGAGTCCTTCCTGTGAATCCAACCAAGACACTACCAATGATTGTATTCTCAAACACACACACAGAACCAAATATCTGCTTGATTCTGTTCTTAATATAGATGGAGGCTTAAAGTTTGTATTCTTTTGTGCTTTTCTTCTTTCATTCAATAGTAGATACTTGAGATTTATCAATTTTGATTCATTTAATGATAGTTTATTCATTTTCATTGTTGTGTTGTATCCAAACAATGCAAATGCTATAGTTTACTTATTAGTGGTCATTTGATTATTTCCAGTTTTCTTCTGACATTACAAACAATGATACTATAACAACTTTTTTTTACCTGAGCTTTGGTGGATATAAGAGTCTCTGTAGAGTATTCTAGCATTTATTCTACTCAAATAGTAGTAATCATGAGTTTGTACTGATGAGCAAATAAATGAAAACCAGGAAGTGTCTCCTAGCATCAAGTTCATGAAGTTTTTAGAAAGGATAGCAGCAGCCAACAATATCTGCATAGGAACAAAATAGAAAATATCTTGTGCCTTTCAGGGGTTACTTCTTGTGTTCCAATCATTTTGTACTAGAGGAATTTATGGTCATAGAGGAAGTGGTTGAATGTGTATGGGTCATCTTAGCTAATGACAGCCATTATGTTTATTAGTTGTATTGTTAGTGCCATCCAGTCCAGTCTGACTCATAGCAGCCTTCATAGGGTTTTCAGTGGCTGATTGTTTAGGGATTGCTTCACATAGTCCCATCTAAATACTTTCATAGTCCTGTAACTCCCTAAGGGAGATGTGACTGGTTCCCACCCTTTAGTACATCTGTATGTCAGTAGGCTATTGAACAGTCTTGATGGCCACATGCTTAGCTCAGTATATAGCTTCCTCAGCAAGACTCTCACTTATCTTGGACCTTGTATGCTTTTATATATAACTTGTGTTATTGTTACAAGAAATTTGAACAAAAGTCGAATCCTTCTCATCCTTCATGCTGAAGAAAATATTGTAGGGTGCTTGTTCATACTGCCTTTCCAATCACATGATCAAAGTAGAATTATTAAATCATGAAGTATGTGTATTTTTACCTGTGTAGGTACTACCAAACTTTTCCAAAATGAATACACCAAATCCCATTCTCATGAGCAACAAGTGAGCTTTGTCTTGCTTCACAGCTTTGCCAACTTTGGAATTGTCAGACTTCTTAACTTTGCAAGTTGAATGCACATAGAAGTATATGTTATTACAGTTTGAATTTGCAATACCTACATCCATACCACCCTGACATCCAATCCTGTCTGATATCAGAATTTAAGCAGGATTGGGCCTGGTTGGTATCTGGATGGGAGACCACCTGGGAACACCAGGTGCTGTAGGCTTGGGAGACGGACCCATCAACACATTCCCAAAAAACAATCACCACTGAAAACTCTATGAATAGCAGAGAAGCATGACAACAGTATTTCATCTGTTGTACATATTGTCACTATGAGTAGGACACTGACTTGATGGCATCTAACAACAATAACAACAACATATAGTATGAATATTAATCCTTTATCTGTACCTATTGCAAATATATTCAGTTGGTTTGTCACCTGTCTTTTCCTCTCTTTATCATGTTCATTTTAAACTTTGTTGTTGTTGTTAGGTGCCCTCAAGTCAAGTCCAACTTTCATAGTGTTTTCAATGGCTGACTATTTTGGGATTGCCTTGGGAGTGGGTTGTCACATCCTTCTCCCATTTTGTGGTGCTGGGAATCGAACGCTGGGCCTCAGAGACTGCAGAGCAGCACTCTACCAATTGAGCTAAATCCCAGCCCCATTTTAAACTTTAGTGGAATTTAAATTCTTACTTCATGGTAGTGCTTTTTGGCTTATGTTTAATAGTTCCTTCCCTATACCAGAGACATAAAAGTATTCTTAGTGAATTTATAGAAGGTTTTGATTCTCTTGGAATCATTCTATTTTGACATGTGTGTGAGGTAGTGATAACACACACACACACACACACACACACACACACACACACACACACACAAACTGTTCAATTTTGTAGCTATTCCATCCTTTCTATGCTGATCCACAATATTTATTTTATGTTTTACCAAATATCTAGTTTCATATATAATAGGATTTGTTGATGGAGTTTGAGATATCACACAATTCTGTTTTTAATATTAATCTACAGAATCATAATTTTTAAAAAATTATAACATTAAACCAGCTTCCACCTTTTAATTCAACTTAAATCAGTCATATTATTTTTACTAAATTCAATTTGGTAGTATTTTGTCTAAGAATTTTATATCTACCTGTGTGTTCATGAATGTGATAGGCCTACAGCTTTCATAACTTATATTGTCATTTCATGGTTTGACTGTCCAAGTAATATAAATACTACGCAGAAGGAAAGAATGTTGAGTATGGTGGTGGTGTTGTAGTTAGGTGCTAATCCCACTACTCATGAAGATGAGGGAGGAGGATTGAGAGTTTAAGGCAGCTATGAGTCGGACCCACCTTGATGACACCTAACAACAACAAACACAGGCTATATAAGAAGACCTATCTCAAAGAAAACAAGAGGGAGGAGAGAGTATGTCTTTTTTGCTATTGGGTATATGGAAATTGTGAAATATCTTCTCTTTGTATGCATATGTACGTATTAGATACATACAGCAGAGGAAGGGTGGGGAAAGGAACTTTAAATTATTGATTCAATGTCTTTAATGTTTTATTACCAGATTATTAAATTTTTCTGTTTTTCTTGACTCCATAGTACAAGCTTTCCTTTTCTAATAGTTAGCGTACTCCATTTATGTCTTTAAGTTTCTTGAGATAATTTTGTATAATATAGGATCTTAATATATTTTACTTTTTGAATTTTGTGTATAATTAAATTTTATAGATCTTGTGTTTCCTATGAAAGACCCTTGATCAGTATTTTCACTCAAGAAAATTGTAATCAAGATAAATATTTTAAACTAATTAATGATATTCTTAAGAAGAAACTTAGAACAAGAATAATAACTTATTCATTAATGGATGATAGATTTATGTGACTATTACTCCAGTATTTTCCTTTTAGAGCATGGCATACACTCCTATCCCTGGAATATAAGAATTTTAAAATAAAATTTAAAACTTGGTAGACCATGTTGCCAGGGGCCTGATGATATCTTTTTCTAAAAAGAAATAGAGCCTTTTCCCAAATTACAGTGAATTTTATATCAAATATGTTTATTAGACTCATAAATATGTGCAAGAAGTTACATGTCTCTCAAAATTTTATTTTTATCTTTACTTTTTAAGTTCTTAAGACAAGTTCTCACTATGTATCCCAGACTGACCTAGAATTCATGATCTTTCTGCCTTAGCCTCCCAAGTGCTAGGACTACTGGCATGTGCCACCATACCTGGATGTCTCTAAAAATTTTATAAAGGTCTCTATATATTCTTTTTCTCATGTAAGCCATAGGCAAATTTCTCTGAGCCTAAATTCAAACATTTGCCATTCTATTAGAGCTCCAGAAGATATCTATTTTCAGATACCAATGAGATCATAGAAAATTTGCCATGATTTATCCTGCAAATATCAATTACCTGTGGTAAAACAATTTTTTCATTTTAAAGTACTAGGGTTTGAACCCAGGGTTTCACACATGCTAGGCAAGTACTATAACACTGAGCTGTACTTCCAGACCCCTTTTTTAATTTTTTATCTGAGACAGGCTCTTGCTAAGTTTCACTGGCTGCCTCTAGTCTCTAACCTGCCATCTCCCTGCCTCAGCCTCCCCAGTAGCTGGGATTACAGGTGTGCACCTTGGCTCCCTGCAAGTAATTCAACTTTATTTCAATTCTCATTGGAATAGAAACAAATAAAACACTTTACATTGAGCTAAAGAAGTGTTGATCATGTATTTCTAAAAAGAGAGGGAATACTGAGTGGAAAGTGTACTTATAAATCACAGCTTTGTTTTTTTTCTATGTCCTATGGAGGCAGTTGATTGTTCAGAAAACAAAATGTTGCAAACTGATGTTTTGAAATTGATTGCAAAACAGGGACACTGAAATTTATTTTTAATGCATGAGAATAAGTATATCATGAAAGAAATTGTGTTAGTATCCTATAGACATTCTTAGCTATACATATATTCACTTGACTTTCTGTAATTGTTGTTGTTATTAGGTGCTGTCCAGTTGACTCCAACTCATATTGACCCTACAACAACAGATGAAACTCTACCCAACACTGTGCCATGCCCAGCAGTATTGTCAGTGCTTCTCTGCTATTCATAGGGTTTTCAATGGTAGATTGTTTCTGGAGTGGGTTACCAGGTCTTTCTCCCTAGACTGCAGCACCTGGTATTCCCAGGCAGTCTCCCACCCAAGGATTAACCAGGCCAATCCTGCTCAGCTTCAGAGATCAGGTAGGATCAGATGCGAGGGTGCTGTGGCTGAAGACTGAGTTTCTGTAATTATTTACATTATAATAATATGTAATAACATTCTAAAAAAAGACTAGATACATTGTATAGCACAATTACTAGGTTTCTAAAAGAGAACAAAGTCAAAACATTTTGGGACAGGTTCATTTTAAATATATTTTCCGGAAGAAAATGGTTTTGAAAAGTATTAATTGGATACATTAATAATTGACTTAGTGTTTAGTGAAACCACAATACTAAGGGACTGACAAAGTCTGTACTACAGTGATTAATCTCTCACAAATTTTTATTAAACTATTTTGCAATGGATATATTGCAAATGGGGCAATTTTTTAAAGTGACATCCTCATGTTAGTTTTAAAACCTTAATTTTGCATATTCATTTTGAAAAGATAATTTTGAGTTTCTTGGATTATTACTACTAATAATTTATCAAAATTAAATTCTATATCTATTATTAACATTGTTATTATTATTATTATTTTAGACATGATATTCTTTTGGAGCCCACACTAGCCTCAAATTTGAGATCCTCCTGTCTCTGCCTCTTGAGTTCTGGGATTACAGGCATATGCCACCATCCCCAGATTTGACATACTCTATTTTCAATAAGAAAACATTAGGGAAGAATAACCAGAGGATGGGCAGCATGAGAACAAAGGTGGGTAGAGACTAGGTGTAGTTGAATTAGAAGTGGAAAGGGTCATGTGTAGAAAGACCTCATTAATACAGTTTTGTTCATTTATTTAACATTTAATGTATGCCCGCTTCCAAAACAATCTGCCAGTGAAAACCCTATGAATAGCAGACAAGCACTGATATAGTGCCAGATATGGCACAGTGTCAGGGAGTGTTTTGTTCTGTTGTACATAGGGTCTCTGTGAGTTGAACTCAGCTCGACGGCACCTAACAGCAACAATTAGAAACTAGACATTGTGAAAGCAAATATAGTTTTCGTTTATGAGCCTAATGGAAGAGAATTATTTAATGATCATAAAAACAAATGCAAAATTATAGAGATAAAAGCTCAAATGAACAGGAGCTAGGTACTATCTATGAAGGAATCTGAGCTACGTATGAAAGTCAGGGAACATTTTCATAGAGACATTAAACCTGAGCTATTATATGAATGATAAATAGGGATACAGGATAAAACATACTGGGTGGAAAAGAGAACATTCCAGAAGAGAAAAAAGTATGGAGAAAGACTGTGATGTACAGACACTGATGGACACCTAAGGTCTGAACAGGGTACACAACAAAAAAGTGACTCTGTATAAGGCTTAAGAAGCAGACAGGAACTGTACGGCAGAGGGTTGTGTGAGCCATGTGATTGTAATGCATTGGTTCAATCATGATTGAAGTTCATTTCTCTTTCATGTAAAATAGTCCAGCCTGCAGCCATAGCCCTGTGGCATCTGATCCAGTCAGATCTCGGAAGCTAAGCAGGGTCGGGGCTGGTTAGTACCTGGATGGGAGACAACCCGGGAAAACCAGAAGCTATAGGCTTGGGAGAAGGACCTGGCAACCCCCTCCCAAAAATCAATCTGCCATTGAAAACCCTATGAACAGCAAAGAAGCACTGACAACAGTATTTTACCTGTTGCACAGAGGGTCGCTATGAGTCGGATACCAACTTGATGGCACCTAACAACAATGACAACAACATAATCATCTCCGTTTTCAGAAGCCATCCATTGACCCAAGCTGGTATCTTTTACCATAATGCTTCTTTTTCATTTCCAAATTCCTATATCTAGTGAGTAAGAAGCAAGAAGGGGAAATTAAAATCATAGACTTTTTGTCTTTAAAGACATGCACACACTTCCACTCACATCCTATTGGCCTAAACTAAGTTGTATAGGTATTACATTGACTTATAGTGCTGGTTGCTCGCCTTTCAAACTTTTTCATAGCTGTTACTTAGGCATTTACCTAAAGACAGGAGGATGGAAGGTATAATAAGTATTGAAAAATGTTCTGAAGCATAGCTTAAAAATGGGTGACATAAATGTGAGTTAATCAGCAAACATAGCAACAGTCAGGTGTTGACAAGCTCCAATAATTTATAGTTCTTATTCTGAAGAAAACCTTCACTGTCAAGTGTGATTTGACTAAAGTTCAGTTATCATTTTTATACACAACTTAGAAAAAATGTGCATGAAAACTGACATATCTATGAAACCTTGACATAGAAAAAGTTATCAACAAGACAGCTACAAAACAGGATTTGGGATGGAAATAGAGAAGGAGTTCAAATTTCTTATTAGTTTGATTGAAAGATATCTTGGTTCCAGTGAAAGCTGATTTGGGAGAAAAGATAATGAGTGCAATTCACTCACGAAACTCAATAAACAATTACTAAGTCCCAGTATTGAGTTTCTGGAAATATAAAAATCAAAAAGACAATCCCTGGAAAGCTAGTTGCATAATTAATCATGATGATGGGTAGTTATAATGAGGTCTACACATGGTAGAGTGACTACCTAAAATAGAGAATAATAAACTATATTAAGGAGGATACTTTATGCTGCAAGGAAGAGAAGATGGTTAATCTGGGTCATGAAATAAGAATGCCAACTTGTCCAATGGACAATGAGAAAGCATGTAATACGGAGGGACTTATGTGTGGCAAATGGTAAAGATTTGAGGAATGAAATAGCCTTCATTCTTTCAGCAAGTATTTATTACATGTCTATTGTGGAATAAGAACTATTTTAGCCCCTGGAGATATAAAATGAACTATATGGTAAAAGCATTCCTTTCTTTATGGAGTTTATTATATGATGGGGGAAGAAATAGACTAAACAAGTAAACTAGTAAATAGTATGTCAAATCAGAAGCGTTAGGGAGAAAAGGAAAACATGAAAAAGAGAAAGCAAATACTGTAGGTAGAATAGAAAATTACAGCAGTTGTAAGTAGGGCATTTGAGTAGGTATAATGGATAAGGTGATGGTTGAGTAGTTATCTGAAGGAGGGAAGGGAGGGAGCTGTACAGTTAAACATTTAAAAAAATTTTTTGACTAACAATAATCACACATCTTTTTGGGTTAGAGTGTGACATTTCAATACATTTATACAATATGTACTGATCCAATCAGTGTAATTAACATTTCTATCTCTGTATCAATTCTCTATGTTTGAAAACTTTGAGCTTCTCTCTTCTAGTTATTTGTAAATGTATATAATAGAGTAATGTGAACTATAGTCACTGTATTCTGCTGTAGAGCACTAGACTGGAGTTTACTCCTTATGCCTAGCAGTGTTTTTTGTTGCTATTGTTTGTTTGTTTGTAGTACCAGGGGTCTGAACCCAGGGGCTTGTGCATACTTTACATGTGCTCTACCATTGACTTGCACCCCCAGCTCCTTTATTATATTTTATCTTCAGAGAGATTCTCACTGAGTTACACAGGCTGCCACTGGCCTGGAACTTGTGATTCTCCTGCCTCCCCTTCCCAAGTCACTGGGATTACAAGTATGCACCACTGTGTCCAGATCTCATAGTATTTTGGGATCTGCAGACACTATCTGTTATTCTTCCTTCTCCATCTCTTCCTAGCTTTTAGTAATTACTAGTCAGCATTCAGATCAACATTTTTAAGCTTCCACATGTGAAAAGAGAACACGTGGGATTTGTCTTTTCATATTTGAATTATTTCACTTAACACGATAGCTCAGTTGGTAGAATGCTTGCTCTGTGAACTCTAAGGTTTGATCCCCAGCACCACAGAAATAGGAGGACCTGGCAGCCCACTCCTGAAACATTCCCAAAATGATCAGCCATTGAAAACTCTATGATTAGCAGAGAAATACTGGCATTTTGCTAGGCATGGCACGGTGTCAGTGCATGTTTCATTCTGTTATAGTTAGGATAGCCATGAGTTGGACCCTGCTCAATGGCACCTAACAACAACAACAATAATGTCCTGCAGTTCCACAGATTTTGTTACAAATGATAGCATTTTATTGCTTGTTGCTAAATAACATTCCATTGCACATATATACCATGTTTTCTTTATTCTCTCATCTGTTCATGTATACCTAGTTGATTCTATACCTTAGCTAATGTGAATAATGATGCAATAAACAAGGGAGTGTAGACCTCTTTGATATGCTGCTTTCATTTGCTATGGACAAATACCCAGAAATGGAATTGCTTGGTCATATAATAATTTTTAAAATCTTCTTTTGAGGTCTAATATATGTTTTCCAACAATAGTTGGTGCTAATTTACATTCCATCAACAATGCACCAGGGTTCAAATTTCTCTGCATCCTCACCAATGCTTATTTTTTTCTTTTTTTTTTTCTTTTCTTTTTTTAGTAGTTGGGAGTTGAACCCAGGGCCTTGCACATGCTAAGAAAGCACTTTACTACTGAGCTGCCCCCATAGTTTCATTTTTATTTATTTATTTTTTATTTGAAGGCAGAGTCTTACTAAGTTGTGCAGACTGCCTCTGGCCTCAAACTCATGATCTTCCTCCTTCAACCTTGAGTTGCTGGGATTACAGGAGGGTGCCATTGTGCCTAGCATTCTTTCCTTTCCTTTTCTTTTCCTTTGTTTTCTTTCTCTTTCCTTTTCTTTTCTTTTTCTTTTTCATTTTTGTTATTAGCTATACTAATGAGTATCAGAGGGTGTCTCATTATAGTTTTGATTTACATTTCCCCAAACTGAAGAACTCAAGTTATTCATGTAAGGTTTTGCTTTTGATTTTTAAATTGCTTAAAGATCAAGGCTGAAAGCTAATCTCCTCTTTTACTCTTCATGGTGCTATAGCTCTTTAGTGTCTTTAGATCAGATATTGTAGTGCTTTTAGCTTTATTCTGTTTGATCAAGATTGCTTTGGCTATTCAGGATCTTTTGTTCTTCCATGTGAATTTTAGATTTTTTTTTTTTGTTGTTGTTTGTTTGTTTGTTTAGTTCTGTGAGGAATGCCTTGGTTTTTGACAGGGATTGCACTGAGTCTGTAAATTGCTTTTGGCTGTGTGAACATTTTAAAAATACTAACTCTTTCAATCCATGAACATGGTAAGTCTTTACATCTTTTTATCTTTTCTTCAATATCTTTTATGAGTGTTTCCTAATTTTCATTGCACAGGGTTTTCACTACCTTTGTTAAATTTGTTTCTTGTTATTTTATTTTTTGTAGTTATTGTGAATGGAATTGCTTTCATGATTTCTTTCTCAGCCACTTCACTATTTGTGTGTAAAAATGCTACTGATATTTATATATTGACTTTCTATTCTGCAGCTTTATTGAATTTGTTTGTGAGTAATAATAATTTTTTGGTGTAATGTTTAGATTTTTTTCTATATAGAATCATATCATTTTCAAAAAGGGATAATTTATCTTCCTCTCTTCCTATTAGTGTTCATTTCACTTATTTCTCTTACTTAATTGCTTTGGCTAACATTTTCAGTACTGTGTTGATTAAGAATGCTGAGAGTACACATCGCTGTCTTTTCCTAGATGTTAGAAGAAGTACTTTCAGCACCTCCTGATTAAGGATGATGTTGTCTGTGAGTTTCTATAACCTTCATTGTATTGCAGTATGTTCTATCCATACATGATTTGTTCAAGTTTTTATCATGATGAGATATAGAATTTTATCATTCTTTCTCAATCTGTTGAGATAATTACATGATTTTGTCCTTTCTGTTGATGTAAAATTTTGTATATGGCTTTGAATTCAAACTATATTTGTATCTCTGAGATAAATCCCAGTGGGTCATGATAAATGATCTGTTAGATATGCTATTGGATTGGATTTGTGAGTATTTTATGGAGAATTTTTGCAACTATGCTCCAGGGATATTGGCTGATAGTTTTCTACCTTCCTTCCCCTTCCCCTTGCCCCTCTTCCCGATCCTCCTCTCCCTTCTCCGCCCCCTCTTCCTCCACCTCTTCTTTCTTTTCCTTTCTCCTCCTCCTCTCCTTCTCCTCCTCCTCCCCTTCTCCTCCTTCTCTTCCCTCCTTCTCTTTCTTCTTTTCTTCTTCTTTTTCTCCTTCTCCTCCTCCACCTCCTTTCTTTTTCTTTCCCCCTTCTCCTTCTCCTCCCCATCCTCTCTTCCTCCTCCTCCCTGTCTGTTTCCAGTAGCAGGATAGAGTAATCCTGGTCTCATAGAATTAATTTGAATAAACTCCCCTTTCTTTATTCCTTCCTTTCTTTCCCCTCCCTCCCTCTCTCCCTCCTTTCTTTCTCTCTTCCTTCTTTCCTTCCTTCCTTTCTCTCCTCCTCCCTCCCTCTCCACCTCTTTCTTTCTTTCCTTTTTCTTTCTTTCAAGAGATCCAGAAGAATTGGCTTGAGTTCATCCTTAAAGCTGGTAGAATTCTGCAGTGGAGCCATTGGTCTTAGGCTTTTCTTTGTTGAGAGACTTTTTTTTTTTTTTTTTTTTTAGTAATTCAATCTCATTACTTATTGGTCATAGTTCAATTTTGGGAGGTTGTAAGTGTCCAGAAGTTTCTTTGATTCTTCTACGTTTTTCAATTTGTTAGCATGTAGTTGTCCATGATAGTCCTGAATGATCATTTGCATTTCTATGTTATCAGTTGAAATATCCACTTTTTCATCTCTGATTTACGTGGAACTTCTCTTATTTTTTCTTAGATAATATAGCTAAGGGAGAAAGACCTGGCAATCTACTCCCAAGGCAATCCCGAAATGGACAGCCATTGAAAACCCTATGAGGGTCGCTATGAGTCGGATACCGACCCGAAGGCACCTAACAACAACAAAAATATAGCTAAAGGTTTATCAGTTTTGTTTGTCTTCGAAAATCCACCTCTTTATTTCATTTATACTTTGAGTGTTTATTTTCTTTGTTTGTATTTCATTTATTTTTTCCTTGGTTTTTGTTCTTTCTTTCTTTCTACTAATTTTGAATTTAGCTTTGTTATTCTTTCCTAATTGCTTGAGGCACATCATTAGGTTGGGTATTTGAAAACATTTTTTCTTTCTTTTTTATTATTTTTCTCTTTTTTCTGTAGGTTCTTATTGAAGTTTATACTTTTGTAATGTTATTGTAAATCTACAATTTTTGGTATGTTGTGATTCCATTTTCATCTATTACAAGAAATTTACAATTTTTTTCTTTTTACTTCTCCAATGACCTACTGTTTACTCAATAGGATGTTGCTTAGTATCCATGTATTTGTACAATTTATTTCTTCTTCTTCTTCTTCTTCTTCTTCTTCTTCTTCTTTCTTCTTTCTTCTTTCTTCTTCTCCTTCTCCTTCTCCTTCTCCTTCTTTTTCTCCTCTCCTCCTCCTCTCCCCTGCCCCCTGCTTTTTTTGCTTTGGTTTGAGACAGGCTTCACCTGTGTAGCCCAGACTGACCTCAAAGTCTCGCCTCATTTTCCTGAATCCTGGGATCACAAGCATGCGTGATCATATCCAGCTGTAATGTATAAACTTTCTTTTGTTGCTGATTTTTAGTTTTATTCGATTATGTCAGAAAAGATAATGATATTATTTTTTAAAAAATTTCTTAAGACTTTGACTTGTTTTTGGCCTAAAATATAATCTATCCTAGAGAATTTTCAATTTGATGATAGGGAGAATATGTATTCTGCAGCTGTTAGATGAAATGTACTGTAAATGTCTAGATCCATTTGATACATAGTATAGTTTAATTGTTGTTGTTGTTGTTAGGTGCTGTCGAGTCAGTATCCGACTCATAGTGAGCCTCATAAGGTTTTCAAGGGCTGACTGTTTCTGGATTGCCTTGGGAGTGGATTGCCAGGCCCTTCTCCCATTTTTGCCGTGCTGGGAATTGAACTCAGGACCTCAGAGACTGCAGCGCAGCACTCTACCAACTGAGCTAAATCCCAGCCCACATAGTTTAATAAGTCTGTTGAAATTTTGTCTAATGATTTGTTTATTGATTAAAGTGGGGTGTTGGAATCCATCACTATTATTGTATTGAGGTCAGTCTCTCCCTTTGGATCTCATAATATTTGCTTTATAAAGTTAGATGCTCTGGCATTAGATGCATATACATTAATAATTGTCATATATTTGTGTTGAATTGATCTCTTGACAGTTATATAACTTTTTATCTATTTTTGGTGGTTTTATTTGGTATAAGTATGACTATTCCTGCTCATTTTGGATTTCTGTTCACATGGAATATACTTTTTCATAATATCACTTTCAGTCTGTGTGTGTCTTTAGAGTTAGTTTCTTTTAGGCAGCATATTAAATGCATTTAGCTAGTCTATATCTTTTATATTTAGCAGTGATATGTAAAGACTTGGGCTGGGATTTAGCTCAGTTGGTAGAGCGCTGTGCTGCAGTCTCTGAGTTCCTGAGTTCAATTCCCAGCACCGCAAAAATGGGAAAAGGGCCTGGCAATCCACTCCCAAGGCAATCCAGAAACAGTCAGCCATTGAAAACCCTATGAGGGTCACTATGAGTCAGATACCGACTTAACGGCACATAACAACAACAACATTATAAAGACTTACTCTTGTCATTTTTCTGGTTTTCTTATGGTTGTTTTGAATATTATTTGTTCTTTCTTTGTCTCAGTAGTTTGCTGATTTTCTGTTTCACCAAGGTTTGACTATTTTTCTGTTTGGTGTATTCTGTTATTCTAGTGAGTTTTATACTTTCATGTGTTTTAATGATGGTTAGTTTTCTTTCTTTTGTTCTTAGATGTAGAACTCCCTTGAAACATCTTTTGTGGGGAAGGTCTGGTGGTGAGGAAGTCCTTCAGTTTGCATTTATCTTGGAATGTTTTTATTTTCCCTTAATTTCTGAAGAATAACTTTATTAAATTATCTTTGGCCCGCAGTTTTTCCTTTGGAACTTTGGAAAATCTTCCTATCATCTCGTAGCTTAAAAGTTTCTGCTAGAAAATTTGTTGTTATGCTAATGGAAGATTCCTTAAATGTGACTTGGTGCTTTCTCCTTGCAAAGTTTATAATTCTCTCATTGTCTTTTACATTTGATAATATGACTATAATATGGTATGGTGTGGACATTTTCAGATCAAATCTCTTCAGGGTACTTTGTGTCTCCTGTACTTAGATGTCCTTATCTTTTTCTTGATTAGGGAAGTTTTCAGATATTTTTAATTAAGTGGCTTCCTATGCTTCCCCCACCTCCTTCTCTTTACCTTCTGAAATCCCTAAAATTCCTGTCCCTTATGCCCTGGAGGACATCTTCATCTTTTTAATTAAATTTTTTTTTTACTTTTTTCTTTTCTTTTCCTTTTTCTTTCTTTTTTTTCCCTAGGATATTTCAAAGACATGTGTGCATGTTCATTCATCATTGTTTCTTCTGTTTGATCTGGTATGTTATTGAAACTCTGAAATATATATATATATATATACTGAGTGCTTCGGGATTGCCTTGGGAGTGGATTGCCAGGCCCTTCTCCCATTTTTGCGGTGCTGGGAATTGAACTTGGGACCTCAGAGACCACAGCACAGCACTCTACCAACTGAGCTAAATCCAAGCCCATATATATATATATATGTACACACACACACACACACACACATATATATATATATATATATATATATATATGTATATAGAGATATATAAAATATATATGTATGTGTTATATATATATATACATATATATATACATATATATAATATATATTATACGTGTGTGTGTGCGTGTGTGTATTTACTTGACTTATTATGTTCTTCATTTCCAAAATTTCTTTTTGGTTCTTTTCCATGACTTCTATCTCTTTGCTGAATTTCTCATTCATATCATGAGTTGTTTTCCTAATTTTGTTGAATCTTTGTGTATTCTTTTGCTTGTCATTAAATTTAGCCAGAATTATCCTTGTGAATTGTTTATTAAGTATTTTTAAACTATCTTTTTTTGAGGGATCTCTTGTTAAAGAATTGTATTCTTTTCAAGGTGCCATGTTACCTTGCAATTTCATTCTTCTTGGGTCCAAAATTCATATTTGCACATCTAATATAACAGTTGTGTCTACCAGTTTTATGAGATAGCTTTTTGCAGTAGAAGGTTTTCTCCTGAGCATGTGTCTTGGGGTGTCAGTTTGATTGGTTCCATTAGCCTTTGTTTCTGTCAGGCACCCTGCTATAATCACTGTAGAGCTTCTTCAGATATATTAACTGGATTGTGAAGAGTGTGAGTGGAACCAAGGTCAGAGGGCTCATCTCTCCCCAAGGGCTGTGGGGGCATTGGACAATTCTCGTAGCCCATGTGGGTATACAAATGAGTGGGAAAGGGGTGTCACTTTGGCAATGGGAATGGTGGCATCAGGAACATGGAGCATACTGGACATTCCCTCAGGTTCTACTAGAATGAGCTCTTCTCTTCCTAGGAGCCTTCAACACTGGCAATTCTGGTTGCTTGCTCACATGTCTTAAGTCTTAGCATTGGTGCAGGCTCATGGCAGCTGGACGTGCAGGGAGCCAGTGATGATAAGGAGTGTGTAGTACCTAGCCTCAGTTTCTTCAGTGTCATAGTCCTATGAGTGGCTGGCTGTGGGTGGTAGAGGCAGTGCATGGAGGAGGAGAGGCCCAGGTGTCAGAATACAGGTGCTTTTATCTCTCAGGTCTCTCCTTCAAAGCTGAATAATTTGTCCCTGTAGTGCAGTTTACTGAACAGGCATGGGTGCTGGGGTTGAGCTGGGTTTGTGAAGTTGCAGTCCTCTGGGATAGTGGAGGTGAATGTCTGTACAGGAACAAGGATATGCATATAAAGAAACTATGACCCATATGGCAGGCAGTTTAAATCCCAACAGTGACTGCCTTCTTAAGATAGCATCAAGCCATAGCAACCTGGACCCTTGGGGTTCATGGAGTAACAAAGTGAGTATTTTCTTTGAAGCAAAACTACCATGCAGACTCCAGGTAGCTCCTCTGTCTGGGTTACAAGCCTGTGATGACTATGAAACTCTTCTCTTGCTAGGATTGCCTGTAACTGCAGAAATGAAGTGGGTTAGGACTCTTTTATCTGCCCCTTTCCCTATTGTGGGTTGGAGCCCTGACCAGGGAGCTGGAGTTATGGTTACTAATGTGCTTTTTATATTTTTCTATGCCTCCCTCACAGGTCTCCATGTCTTACAAGGTTCTCATCTCTTCCTTGCTCTGTTCAGCACTTTCCTTCAGCTATATACCTTGGGATGTAGCTATTTACTTGTTGTTTTGCTTCTTCTTTGTGGAGAAGGTGAGTGCTAGGCACCTCTTTCAGCCATCTTGGAATCAGGAATGTGTTTCAAAATATTTAAATAATAAAAAAAAAAGTGTCACTGAAATGGAATGAACAAGGCTAAGAATGGAAAAAATGAGTAACAAGGACCAGCAGGAATCCTATCCTGTAGGGCCATATATTCTTCACAATTTGATTTTTACTGTGAGTGAAGTGGAAAGCTATTGTACCATAGGAATAACATGTTTTAGGTTTGAAAAGAATCTCCCTAGCTTCTATGATGAGACTATATGGCAGAAAGGTAAATGTGGAAGCAAAAAATCCAGTTAGGAGGCTATTAGGCTAATTCATTATGGCCTGTTTGATGAGCCACACATTGAGATACATAAAGAGAAGATAAGCTTAGTAAGGTAGGTCAAGATCAAATAATGATGTCTCTTGTATGCCATAAAAAAGGTAAAAGTTTAGTCTTGAACAATGAGGCACTATTCAAAGATTTTTTTAAAAATTGACCAACACTAGAAAGAAATTAGTTCTGAACTACAACCCAGACTCCCATATCTCTGTTACTGTTTGCGTCAACCTTATTTTCACATATATAGTTTTCTTATTCACCAAGAAGCATCCCTGGCAACAGACTCTGTTCTCACTTCCCACATTTTCACAATTAGAGTAGCTGATTTTCATCTTTTTAAATTGATCTTGCACCAAGGAGTAGGCTCCTCTGTGGGCATTCTCTACTAAATACATGTTTGGAGTTCTACTTCTTCCTAGGATATAATCAGCTGGAAGGAATGCCACAGCTACCCCAGACAATGAGGAAAAACTAGATACAATACAAGCATGAATATATAAATTCTTTTTTTAAGCCATCAGATAGCTAAATGACAGGTAAACTGCGTAAGCCTGAATCCAAAGATTGATAAGCCCCCTAAAAATAGAGGGGTTGTACAGAAAGTGTTTTCAATGTCAGACCATAGAAAACTGTGTGCTGGTTGCCATACAAATGGTTGAGAAGAAATCATGTAAACTGTCAACATATTTCAAAAGGCCAACATTGGACTAGAGTGATGGCACTGGACCCTGGGACCCCTAGACTCAAGGAAATTTGTATTCACTCAGCCTCTTTGTCATGAACTCCACTAGATGCTCATGGGAAAGATTAAGAGTAGGAAAGGATGCTAGATAATCTCTTGCAGTATTGCAGTCAATGAGAAAGGATTGTTTGCTGTTTCAGGAAAGACACAGTCCTTACTTTGTAACCATAACCTTCTCTGGGACAGAACAAAAGATTTAAGCTAGGAAGAGATAAAGAGAGACGATAAAGATGAGAATAGAAACAAATCCTTGAAAATGCAATGACTGAGAATCTTCCCCAAGTCATGAAAGATATAAAACTGCATAACAAAAAGTTTGAGCATCTGTAACAGACAAATATGATCACATACACACAGGCACACTCTGTTTAGACACATCTTATCCAAACTGTTAATAGCAAGAAAGAGAAGTATGATATCTGCCAGATTTAATGTTACACAGTATGCAAAATAAAAAAAGCAGAATTACATTAGGCTTCTAGTCAGAAATAAGAAATGAAATATTTCAACTTGGAATCATAAACTTATTTAGTTTTCAAAATAAAAGCTAAACAAAGAATCACTAGTCAGGGGCTGGCGATTTAGCTCCGTGGTAGGGTGTGTGCTTAGCATGCTCAAGGCCCTGGGTTCAATCGTCAGCACTGGAAAAAAAAAGCCAGGTGTCTTGGCAAGCCTCCCTGTAATCCCAGCCTCAGGGAGATTGAGGTAGGATGATTGATGGGGGCTCAAGGGCAACCTGGTTTACACAGTGAGTTCCAGGACAGCTTGGGCTAGGTAGTGAGTGAGATCTTGCTTCAACCAAAAAAAAAAAAAAAAAAAAAATCACGTGTCAGATAGTCATATTGGATTAAAAGCACAGTCCAAATATTTGCTGTATACAAAGATAGCTTAGTTTCACATACATTTATGTTGAAAGTAAAAGATGGAAAATATATACTACACAAACAATAACTATAAGAGAGCTAGAGTGGCCATAATAATATCAGATAAAACAGACATTAGTATAGGAACATCACTGCAGACAGAAATGGGTGTCTTGTAATGATAAAAGGTGTTATGTCAAGAATATCTACCAATCATAGATGTATATGAACCTTGTAATAGATTCCTAAAATATGTGAAACAAAACCTATTGTGATGTAAAGGGCAAAAAACCAATTCAACAATTCTAGTTAGAGATTTTAATGCTCATGCCTTGGAAAACTATAACATGGCTAAACAGAAAATCAGTAGGCATACAGAAGAATTAAACAATGCTATCAAAAACTTGATAGAACACTTTAACCCCATTGCTCACAAAAGAAAATATATAGACACATTGTGCTTCATCAAAATATCATTAAAAAATGAAACAATAAGGCAAAGAGCAATAGAAAATATTGGTAATTCTTATATCTGATAAATTCTTTCATCAAGAATAAATAAAGATTTTATAATTTAATAATAAAAGGACAACCCAATAAAAAAAGGCAAAATATGTGAATATATGCCAAAGGTGATATATAAATGAGGAACAAATAAATGAAAGTTGCTCAGCACCATTATCTAATAGGGAAATCCAAATTAAGCCACAATGAGATGATCTTTGCTACATAGTAGAATGGATGTCATCAAAAATATATACAATAACAAGTATTGAAGACACAGAAATTGGTGCTTTCATGTACTGTATGTGGTAAAGTAAAATGATGCACAGTTTTGAGAAAGAGTATGACAGTTTCCAACAAAGTTAAATATACACTTAATTGTTGTTGTTGTTGTTAGATGCCATAGAGTTGGTATCTGACTCATAAGGACCCTACATACATCAGGTGAAACACTATTGTCAGTGCTTCTCTGATGTTCATAGGGTTTTCAATGGTGGATTGATTTTTAGGAGTAGGTTGCCAGGTCCTTCTCCCAAGCCTATAGCACCTGGTGTTCCCAGGTGGTCTCCCATCCAAATACTAACTGACCCTACTTAGCTTCTGAGTTCTGATGGGATTGGATGCCACAGGGCTACGGCTACAGGCAATATACTTAATTATATGATCTAATAATTACATTCTTTAATATTTCCTCAAGAGAAAAGAAAACATATGTTCACATAATGACTTGTATGCATATGTTCATAGCAGCTTTAGTCTTTTTAGATATAAACTAGAAACAATCTGAATGAACACTAACTAGTAAATGGCTAAAGAAATTATGATCTGTCCATACAGTACAAAGTTATACTACTCAGCAATAAAATGGAACTGATTACTGATAGATGAAGCAACATAAATGATCCTCGATACAATTATATTAAATGAAAAAAGCCAGGATTAAGTGATGCATATGTGTGTGATTATATTTATATTAAATATCTAGAAAGACAAAGTTATAGGTGCAGAAAGCAGATTAGTGGTTTACTGGGGAGTGGAGATTGGTTGTAATTCATTATATGGGGGAATATTTTGGACCAAGGAAATGTTCTAAATCTAGATTGTGGTTATGCTTAGAAAACTATAAAATTGCTAACATTTATTGAACTGTACACCACCACCACCACTTAAGATAAAATTTATAGCATGTTAATTATATATTAAGAAAGAGAGGGAGAGAAGGAAGGAAGGAATGGAGGAAGGAAAAATGGAAGTAAGGAAAGAAACCCTCTTCATGAGAATGATCTAATATTCCCAAACATTATTTTCCTACCCTCTTTGACTTAGATAAGGTATTATCTTGAAAGCATTTCTGAGTTGAGAAGGGATGTGGAAGGAGTCTACTAACCTTCTCCCTTTATGTCTCTTCCTTTTTTAATTGAAAGGGGTGATCAGAATAAAATAAGCCGAAAATGACTAAGCCAAGTGTTTTGTGTGTATCCACTACGTATTCAGTCACTTTTCTATAGCTTCTATATCTACCAGGGGTGCCAAAAAATGTATACACATTGTATTTATTAGCTGTAGTTGCTGTATCAGAAAAACCACCTGAAACAATCTTATGGAGGAAATGGTTTATTGGGAGGTCAAAGTTAGAGGATCAGTCCTTGGCAGCAAAGGTTGATGATGGGGTGTGAATCTGGGAAGGTGACTGGGCCTTTGGCCAATGACTCCATGGCATTATAGAGCAGGAAGCAGAGAGATTCTCTGCATGGGTCTGGGAACAAAATCTCCAAAGGCATTCTCCCAGTGACCACTTCTACAAAGCTAAGTCTCACGTCCTAAAATTCCATGACTTCCACAAATAGCATGACAATCTGTGGACCAGACATTAAATTACATGACTCGTGGGGGACATTTTATACTCAAACCATAACACACACTTTAAGGGATGCTATATATGTATTATTTCTTGAAACTGAATTGAATTTTGGTTGCAATGTGTAGTATGACATTTGCTCAAAAGATGGCCTTAATCAAATGCATGATAGGACCACCATGCAATACGCAAGGCAGTCAAAGAAAATGGTGACAGCTTGGTTATTGTTTGAGGAACACAGACCATTTTGAAGGGGTATTTGAAAATTGAGAACATTGTTGAAGTACAATGACAATGAAGGCATAAGTATGCAACGTGCCTCCAACTACATGCATATGCAGACACATATGCATGCAGACACATATGCATGTGTCTGCATATGATATGCACAAGGGAAGATCTGGGAGGCCTCAAACAACAAAATTCCCTACTTTTCCGATAGTATTGGAACAGTTTACAAACTCACCACAGAAGTCTACCAAACAATGTACATATGGAGTTAACAGGAGTTAACAGGACAAGTATAGGACATATTCTTAACCTGTTTATGCTCAGAGTCCCATTTACAAGACAGTAATGAATTTGCTGAATTATTATTTCTTGGAATCTATATCAGAATTGTGAACATCTGCACATTACTATATCTCAGCCTTATCTCTGGCCAGTTTCTTGTTTTTATATTTAGTCTAATGGAAACTACAGTGTCCTGAACATTTCACCATAGTGAGTTACTGTCATATAAATAAGACACTCTGTGTTAATGTGTTAAAACAGCAAAATAGAAAGTTTTCATTCCAAGCTATATATGTATATTTGACAGGCTATATAGCTACTCTTAACTAAATCAAGAAAACTGAAGTTATTCAGAAATAAGTGTTCATATATATCCATAATGTGAATAGAAATCCTATAGATTTATGATCCATTCACAGGTCACTGTGTCGAGTAGATCCATTCACAAATTCTGATAATTGTTGTCTTCATTAGGCTTAGTTGTATGTATGCTCAAAATGAGTCCAAGAATAGGCTAAAATTTTATCACACAAAAAAGTTTCAAGAACTCCTTCAACCAGTTGATTACCATATTTATCTCTTTAAATATGAGAGAGCACACAAGTGTGAAAAGGTGAGTGAAATTGGCAGTCCAAATATAATTTAGTTAGGCTAGAGAATAGGCTTAAATAAGGGAATAATGGAAACATAGGCTATAAAACTTTGGGAGCCAGATGATAGAAATCTTGGAAGTCTATAGCTTTAGTCATGAACTACAGTCTATTTTTAATAGAAGAATTGTGAAATAATAGTAATATTTTATAATAAGCAACATTGTTGTATAAGAGAACTGGAGTGGGTAGAAAATGGAGTAATGAATCATTATTGTGGTTATTGTTGTCGTTGCTAGCTGCCCTTGAGTAGAGTCTGACTCATAGTGACCTTCATAGGGTTTTCAATGGCTGACTGTTTTGGTGAGGGATTGCTTCAGGAGTGGATTGTCATGTGCGTCTCCTGTATTTGCAGTGCTGGGGATTGAACCCAGGTCTTCAGAGAGTGCAGAACAACTGAGTTAACCTCCAGCTCCAACAAAGCATTGTTGTTGTTGTTGTTGTTAGGTGCTGTAGAGTCGGTATCCAACTCATAGCGACCCTCTGTACAACAGGGGAAACACTATTGTCAGTGCTTCTCTGCTGTGCATAGGGTTTTCAATGGCAGATTGATTTTTGGGAGGGGGTTGGCAGGTCCTTCTCCCAAGCCTACAGCTTCTGGTGTTCCCAGGCGGTCTCCCATCCAGGTACTAACCAGGCCCGACCCTGCTTAGCTTCCGAGATCTGACGGGATCTGATGCCACAGGGCTACAGCTGCAGGCTTAACAAAGCATTAGGATATTATTTTTATTACAATAAACTAGCCATTGGGTAATAACTAGGAAAGTGGCATTGATGATTAAAAAAAAGCATTAACAGTTATAAGATTTTGAAGATTTCCTATGTGCAGAGTGCTATGCTAGGCTTTGCATTCATTGTTTTATTTCATCTTCTCAAAACTATGATTAGAAAAAGACTAATAATCCCAGGACATTCAGTGTATCATTGTGGAATCTGTAGCCTAGACACATGAAAATTTTCCTCAATATTCTTTCATTGGGAAATGGTGGAAAAAAGTACAAATTCAAGACTTTCTTACCCCCTACATAACAAAATTAAGAATTGTTTAATTATTTATAATATGTAGATTTTTAAAAGACATGAAAATTAAAAGGGGACTACAGTGTCTGCAACAATGGGCTTAAACATAAATAAGTTGTTTGCCTGGCACAGAATCGCCAAGTGTTTTGATCTGCTGTACATAGGGTCGCTATGAGTCGGACTTGACTCGACGGCACCTAACAACAACAACAATTTGGGAAAAGGCAGTGACCAATGGGTGGGGCATAAGGGACAAGAGTGGGTAATAAGGTGATTGAATATTAACAAAGTTCGTTATATACATGGATAAAAATGTCACAATGAAACCCATTATTTTGTACAACTAATATGTGCTAATAAATTTTTTTTAAATAATAGATTTTGGGCTGGGGACACCCACTGCAGAAATTCCAGTTAGGAATATTTGTTGGATTTAGAATTTGGTTTGTTGATTAGGGAATCAGGAAACCACTTTGACAATAGTGGACTCAAATAATAGGAAAAAAAATTCTGAAATGCTACTTCTTGTTGTTGTTGTTGTTGTTGTTGTTGTTGTTAGGTGCAATCAAGTTGGTGTCTGACTCATAGCGACTCTACATACAACAGGTGAAACATATTGTCAGTGATTCTCTGCTATACATAGGGTTTTCAATGGTAGATTGTTTTTTGGGAGTGGGTTGCCAGGTTCTTCTCCCAAGCCTATAGCACCTGGTGTTCCTAGGAGGTCTCCCATCCAAGTACTAACCAGACCCAACCCTGCTTAGCTTCCAAGATCTGAGGGGATTGGATGCCATATCAGTACAGCTGCAGGCAAAATGCTATTTAGTTATATTGAATTACTGGAAGAGATTGCTTTGTTATTGTTAGATGTAGTTGGATCCGGTGCAACTCATACAAAGAGAATCACTCCCTGACACTGTGCCATGTGTAGTACTATGTCAGTGCTTCTCTGTTATTCATAGGGTTTTCAATTGCTGATTGTTTGGAGAGCAGGCTTCGAGGTCCTTCTCCCATTTCTAAAGTGCTAGGGATCATATCCAGGGCCTCAGAGTGCACAGAGCAAGCACCGTACCAACTGAGCTGAAACTCCAGCCCACAGAATGCTTTGGGAAGGCCTAAAGACTTTCTTCAATATAACTATGATATTTATTCCATATTAATTCTTTACTTCCATTTACTTTGAATATACTGTATAAAATTATATAAAGATAGACCAAATGCCTAGAATTTTTTTCTAACACGGCAGCAAGGTTCAGGTTCTAGCTTTGTGACAACAATAATGAAGGCCCTAATTATTGAAGGTAGCTTCTTGAGCTGGGTGGGTGGCACCTGTAATCCCAGTGCCTCAGGAGGCAGACATAGGAGGATTGCAGGTTGGAGGCCAGAGGCAGCCTGTATAACTTCTTCTTGTTAGGTGCTGTAAGAGTTGGCCTGACTCATAGTAACCCTCATAGGGTTTTTAATGGCTGATTGTTTTTCAGGATTACTTTGGGAGTGGATAGCCAAGCCCTTGTCCTGTTTTGTGGGGCTGGTTATGGAATCCAGGTGCACAGAGAGTGTGGAGCATCACCCTACCTACTACACTAAATCCTAGCCCCCTGTGTAACTTAGGGAGACTCTGTCTCAAAATAAATGAGCTGAGAGTGCAGCTCAGTGACAGAGCACTTGCAAAGCATGCATGAGGACTTGGTTTCAACCCCTAGTACTGAAAAAAAGAAAAAAAGAAAAAAAAAGATAATCTGTTAAAATGAACTTTGCAAACCAGGTTGAATTCCCAAAACACTGATCCGTTCAGTTGGTTTAAACAAGGGTAGAATGTTGAATTGGCCTTAGATAAGCTTTAAACCATGACAACATTTAAAACTTTGTCAACCCTTCTATGGCGTTGATGAAACAAAGCAAACCAATGATAATTCAACAGAAATGATCTCAAATATGAAATACTAAAAATATTCTTTTATAATTAAATGAATGAGAAAGTTGATGAGATAAAAGAATAATTTAAAATATAAATTAAAATCACACCCATACATTTTACTTCATAAAAGTGATTATTCTATCAATAATAAGTGTGGTCTTTAAAGAACTACTGATTAATTCTCAGTTTAGTGAAGTTAGAGGCATGCAAAAAATGTACATCTCAGGAACTCATCAATCAGCCCAATCACATGATCATGAGACTCTCATTTAATTAAAAATACCACTTCACATTCATATAGCATTTTATAAATCTAATATCTTGAAATTTGGCAGATATACTTTATCTGCAACAAAGACAACAATCAGAATCTGGAATAAGATTTTAATGTGTAATGCTTTCACATATGAGATCAAAGACACCCATTACATTTTTTGGAAAAAGGGAAATGTGATTACCAAGCTTAAGTGTACTGTATATTAAATGAAAATTCTGATCATAAAGAAAGGTAATATCTACTCAAAAGTATAATTTCTGTACTTTGAAAATCATCTCAGCAAGAATTATCTTTCCCTATCAAATTGTACCACTTGTCAAAATCAACTGTAAAGCATTTCAAGTGCTCTTCTGAATCAACAAAACAGATGTATAGCAATGCGAGGTTGCCAGGAGAAGGAAATAACAGTGAACCAGAGGCCCATCAGCGCCTGTAATCTCTTGAACCTTCACTTAACACAGTAGACACTGCAGGTCTTTGGGACACCACTCATAGGAGCAAAGGAAATAAAAGACTGATTCTTAATAATATGTAAAAATATGTAAAAATAATTTTTTCTGCCTTGCTGCTAGACATTTATCTTTTCTTTATGTTCCTAAATAGACCACAGACATGTAGCATGGAAGTTTTTGATCTACTAGTAATTCTAAGAAATTTTCTTAAGATGCAATTTGAGAAATTAGAAGGAAAGTCTATAGACAAAAGTCTAAAGACAAAATCGGAGTAATTATTTTATTGCTGGTAAGTTTTTGCTTTAATCAAATTCTTTCTCTCCCTTCCTGATCAGCAGCTATTTCTTTTTGCTTAAGAGTGCATTTTAGTATTTAGGACCAAGGGCTCTGAAGTCAGTTTATGGGGCTTAAATCCTAGCTCTGCCTTGTATCCTGTGAATGTGGAAATTTACTTAACTCCTCTATGCCCTACATATAAAATAGAGATAATAATAGTACCTGGCTCATGGGATTGTTTTAAGTATTCCATATAATAGCTTTGGTATAATACTGAAAATATTGCCTGATACTTAGCAGTCAAATGGGAATTTTAGATTTTTGTTTTGTCATTAATATTCAGATGCATCATGTCTCTCTGTTTATGACCAAATAATCTTACTAATGGGCTCTAATTTCCTGTAAGAAAAACTACAGACTTGAGTCTTCAAGATTATGTTCATAATTTGTAACATAATACTAGTAATGGAAGTGCTCTTACTAGGCTAGCTAAATCTACATATGAATCCAATTGGAGAGCAAACGTGATTGACATAGCTATCAGTCTGACAGCTGGTATTAAGACTTTTGTGGTCCCATCATAGGAACACTTTGCTTCCAGGACAACTTTAGTATCTCACCATTGTGGAAGATGTGTTCTCATGAAACGTATCCGCTGGCATGACAATGAAAGGCTTTTCATGCAGGCATTACAGATATTCCAACTTTGGAAGATAAACACATTAGCCAGATTGCCCCTACCTTCCATTCCATTGCTCTCAGGATTTTCATGAGGGGGAAAGTGAGAACAGAGTGAGATCTATGTCAGACCTCCAGACTATGAAGGCACCACTTAGAAAGGAGCCTCTGAAAATTCTGCCACTGAGAGCCAGGCATGGTGGCGCATGCCTGTAATCCCAGCGGCTTGGGAGGCGGAGCCAGGAGGATCGCAAGTTCAAGACCAGAGGAAGTCTGCGTAACTTAGTGAGACCCTGTCTCAAAAAGTAAAAAAAAAAAAAAGGGCTGGGGGTGCAGCTCAGTGGTCCAGCACTTGCAAAGCATGCAGGTGCGAGGCCCTGGGTTCAACCCTCAGTACCGCCAAAAAAAAAAAATTCTGCCACTGAAAAATGAGGAAACAAACACGAGGCATTGCCTAAGCAAACATTTTCCATCACTCTCATATGACTGCTTCTCCCATCCTCAAGACTGAATAACTGTAATGGGCCATGTTGTAGACCAAATATTTGCCCCCCTCCACATCCTGAAACTAATATGTTTAGGTCCTATCCCCCAATATTGCTGCATTTGGACTAAAAAAAGTAAATGAGGTCATAAGGGTGAGGCTCTGCTGTGATAGATTTGTTATCTTTATAAGAAGAGACATTAGAATAATAGCTCTCTCTCTCTCTCTCTCCCCCTCCCTCCCTCTTTCGCTCTTTGCATGCAATGAACCTAGTAAAGGCTGTATAAGTACATAGCAAATAGGCAGCCAACTGAAACATAAGGAAAGAGGCTTCATCAGAAAACAACCCTGCTGGCACCTTGATTGTGAACTGCCTGTCTCTGTAACTACAAGAAAATAAATTCCTCTGTTTGTTTCCTAGTTTTTGGAATTTCATTACGGCAATCCAAGTAGAGAGTTACAGGTAACTTGGTTGCTCCATGGTATTCATCAAAGTAATTTCTCTGATGATGAGCATCTTGGGTCTCGTTCCTTATTTGATTCAGCAGTAGGCTTGACCAATGACTAATCAAATAAAAGTTTATGAAGTAAATATGTAAATAGATACAGCTTTTTAAATTGAACTCATGTTAATAGTTCAAAAAATTTATTAAAATCCTTCTTGATACAACTGACTTAACTATATTTGACAGAAATCTTAGCTACCACTAAGTTTATCAATAACAAATAATAAAAAGACACTAATACCTGACACCATAAAAAGTGAAAAGATATAAACAGGTACATCATAAAAATGTGAAAATAAGTGAATAATGAGAATGACAAATGATTTGATGTCAGTAGAATGAATAATTACAAATTGTAATAAAGCATTCTTTTTTACTAAGTTAGTAATTTTGAAAAGAATGTTGGTACTAAATATTTACTGAAAAATTATCATTTCCTCCAAGTTTTAGAAAAGGTAGTGCATGTGTATTAAGAATCTTAGAGTTGCTAGGCTCTATGACACACACCTGTAACCCCAGTTACTCCGAAGGCTGAGGCAGAAGGATTGTGAGTTCAATGCTAGATATAACCTTTGCAACTTAGGGAGTCCCTGTCTCAAAACAGGTGGGAGTGCAACTCAGTGGTAGAGCACTTACTTAGCATGCACAAAAAGCCCTGGATTCAACTCCCATTACTATAAAAAGAAAAAGAAAGAAAAAAAGAATGAAAAAAGAAAAAGAAAAAAGACCTTACTTTCCTATTATTTTCAATTCTATACTCCATCCCAAGAAAATAATCTTAAAAGCAGAAAAGATTTTGTGTTCAAATCTATACATTCATGTAACTTTGGACAAAATAATTCTTAAATACAATTAGTCCTTCCTACCCAGAAGATTGCCTGCAGCTGTAGCCCTGTGGCATCCGATCCTGTCAGATCTCAGTAGCTAAGCAGGGTCAGACCAGGTTAGTACCTGGATGGGAGACTGCCTGGGAACACCAGAAGCTGTAGGCTTGGGAGTAGGACCTGGCAACCCCCTCCCAAAAATCAATCTGCCATTGAAAACCCTATGCACAGCAGAGAAGCACTGACAATAGTGTTTCCCCTGTTGTACAGAGGGTCGCTATGAGTTGGATACCGACTCGACGGCACCTAACAACAACAACAACCCAGATTAGCCTGCAGCTGTACCATTGTGGTATCTAATCCCATCAGATTTTAGAAGCTAAGCAGGGTCTGGCCTGGTTAGCACTTGGATGGGAGACTGTCTGGGAACACTAGGTGCTGTAGGCTTGGGAGAAGGACCTGGCAACCCACTCCCCAAAATCCATGGCCATTGAAAACCCTATAAATAGCAGAGAAGCACTGACAATAATGTATCACCTGTTTTACCTTAGGATCACTATGAGTCAGACTCTGATTGGACAGCACCTAACAATAACATCATGAAATACAGTTATTGCCACTAGACCAGTGAGAGAGGTAGGCACTACTGGGGGGAAAGGGGACAATTCTAAAATATCTAGTCTTTAAAGTAGATGTTAACTGATTTCATTGTCACTATATTGAATTTATATATTGATAAATTCTTTTGTGAATAACTATGTAAAAACATGAGCATGTATACATACCAAGATATAGCTCTCTGCAGTTGTAATTTCTATATATCAAGTAGATGTGGTGCAAAGCAATTTGAAAAAATATATTGAATGTTTAGTATGTCTCAGTAAGTGTCAGTGTGCAGATATCGATACAAAAAGGCAAAGTGGAGATGCTTCCTGACCTGTAATACTTGATGAATTAGTAGCAGAGTTTGAAGAATCATAAAACTTATTGTAAGAACTAAGTAAGAGCAATGAACCACATCTAGAAAGAGACGATAACTAGTTTTGATGTGCTATAAAAGTATATTGATATTACATTTTCACATTTATTATAATCCTATAACATTATCCCTGAGGAGTGGTTTATAGTGAGGCTTCTGAGAGTTTGTGCTTATTTCTTTTTATGACTAAAAAATAACACCAGTTTAACACTGCAAAAATTGAATGACAGAATAGGTTGAATTCAGTGGTGATACAAATAAGAAGTGGATTTAATAGCCTCCAATAAGTACCTTTGAACATGCTGTTAAACTCCATCTGCACTAAAGGATCATAATTTGAAAGGCCGGCATCAGGATTTTCTGGTCACTGTAAAATGTTTTTCATTGGTAATTAACCCCGCACATGACCTCAGAAGAGGTTCCACCCAATCAAATATGAACAATTCATTATGGGAAACAACTTCAGCTTCCTCGCATTCTTGACTGCTGTGTGACTCCCCAGGTGGACCATAATGAAGGAAAGCATGGTCTATTGTCTTAATCACCTTGTTCTCTATCTCCGCCTTCTGTTTCCTAATCCATTATCTTTTCAGTCTTGTAATATCTAAACAGGAAGAAGAGTCATGTGAGGAATAGTGTAATATTTTTGTTTTTGTTTGTACTGGGGGTTTAGCTCAGTGGTAAAACACTTGCCTAGCATGCATAAGGTCCTGGGTTCAATCCCCAGCACCAGATGTGTGCGTACACACACACACACACACACACACACACACACACACACACACAGGCTTGATCGGTATTGACCTTGTTCTCTTTTAACCTTAGTGCCCTCTGATTGGGTCACATGTTCTCATGCTGGCTTTTCCATGGGCTCTTTGGTGTCCCCAGTGAACTGTTGTACTGAGCAGCTCTTTATCGGACCCCTCTACTTCTGCCCACATCCATTCTTCTCACCACTTCTTATTGTAAGTGCCCCATTTCTGTGACAGGGAGCGCTCTTAGTTGGGGACACAGCAAGACTTCTTAGACTGGTCATTTTTTGTGGTACCCATTTGCCACATGGGAGACTTCCATATCTTTTCTGTACCACCCCTGGAGAGGACAGGCTGATTCTTGCAGCCCTCTCTCTGGTCAGCTTCTTGCCTTGAGAAAACTTGCAGCCCAAAGCCCCTAAATTCCAAAGGACCCAAGGTGGTGCTCTTTTGGCCATTCCTACCATTTTCCACTGGGGTGGCAGTGTGGCTAGGCCTGTGGACTAATTCAGCTCAGCGAGCATCTGGCCAGAATTGGCAATGCCAGTTTCCCTTTCTCACCACTGTCCTGAAGTTCTGAGAGGTGTTTTTTTTTTTTTTTTTTTTTTTTTTGGAACGTAACAATCCCTTCAGGGAATGGCCTCCCTGGCATTTTCCCCAACTATGAGATGCAGTGGAAAATATCCTAGGATTTCTTACTCTCTGCCAACTTTCCCTACAAACAACATTATGACTTTTGATTTAATAGGCTGTGCAGAATGGTGGAGATGACAGGAGAAAGACCAGTTTAACTACTGATTAGCAAACTGGAGGCAGGAAAGTTTGAAAGCTTTTTGGCTGTTTGGTTAGAATGTGGTAATAGTTACTACTTGTCCACAGTATGGGGCTTCAGCCAAAACTCCTAGACACAAGAAAGGTATCATTCAACATACCATAGCACATGTTCTTTTGAAATTTCAGAGAAATACAAAGAAGAAAATTAAAATCACCTGTAATTTCTCCACTGCTAGTTTTTGTGTCATGTCTATTTTCCTTTCTAGCTACCTATAAAATAAATGGATCTAAGCATATATTTTTAGAAAAAATGTTTTATAGATCCTTTCAATCCTTGCTTTTTGACTTGCATAAGTTCAAATGCAAGTCATTGTTTTTACAAAGCATTATTTCAAGTGGTGCTTTGCCATGCATAATTTTATAAAATTTGCAACAAGGAACAGATTTTTTTCAGTGGTTCCTTCTATACACAATGCTTTTGTGAACATGATTGCTATTCATTCATTCATCAAGTATGTTTGAGTGCTACTCGATGCCAGATATGCAGGTATGCATGGACTACACCAGGAATAAGACCAATGCAGCTTGATTCATGAGAACGAGGAGGAAGAGGAAATTGTTGGGGCTATGGATAAGTTTACCATCTTGATTGAACTGATGGTTTCATGGATATACACTCATGTCAAAAATTAGCAAATCTAGCCTATAATCCCAGCGGCTCGGGAGGCGGAGGCAGGAGGATTGCAAGTTTGAGACCAGAGGCAGTCTGTGTAACTTAACAAGACCCTGTCTCAAAAAGTAAAAAAAAAAAAGAAAGAAAGAAAAAAGAAAAAGAAAAAAATAAAAGAAAAAAATGGGCTGAGGGTGCAGCTCAGTGGTCCAGCACTTGCAGAGCATGTAAGCACAAGGCCCTGGGTTCAACCCCAGTACTGCAAAAAAAAAAAAAAAAGCAAATATTATACTTTTAATGTGGGTAATTTATTATACTTTATTTATACATCTATAAATTTGTTAAATAAAATATAAAAAAGTAAAGACAGAAGAAAATTTTTGAAAGCACATTAAAACACAAGGAGCATTTTGGAGTCCTAGTGTCATGTATAATGGGAGCATCTATGAGAGCCCTATCCTTGTTTTAAATAGGGTATCAGAGAATACTTCCCTGTTATTTTAGAGATTAGCAAAACATAAAGGAACTAGTTAGTTAATAAGGTGGTGAAAACAAAGAGATGCTGGCTGACAAATGAGAGAGAAAAATGTCCTTGATTGTGTATTATGAAAGAAGACAATGGAAAGTTCAATGATTTTTTAAAAAGAAAGAAACGAAAGAGATGTAAGAAAAGAGGATGGAATACTGAGAAATAAAAGTGGAGAATCAGGAGAAACCAAAATCTAACAGAAATATTTCTAGAATCATATTATATTCTAAGAAGAAAAACCACTAAGCAAGTCAGTGATAACATGGGGGGTGCTATGTGCACGTGCACACCTGTGTTCAAGTCTCACTGTAGCTGTTATGTGGGGAATGGCTTGTATATGTGGGTTTTAAACATAATTGAGTTAACGTTGCTATATTGTAGACTGTATGGGGAGCCAATATCATGAGCCTACTTCATTAGTTTAGTCATGTCTGAGATTGCTACTGTAACTAGCTTAGCTTCATTGATACGGTCACAATAGGCATTAAAGCAGCAGACTTGATCAAACTTGTTGGCTAATTGGTTGTATATGATAGGGGAAGAAGATGTGCATCGCACCTCCTAAATTCTAAATTAGAAAACTTGGGTAGGTGATGGTACTTTTTATTGATATTTTATCACAGGAAATAAAGGAAGTTAGAAAGGAATGAGTTCAGTTGTAGACACAGAAAATTTCATATGACTTCATGACAATGTAGCAGGATATTAAAGTAAGCAATTTTGCGTGCTTATACTCAAGCAGATGGGCTGGAGTTTGCTTTCAAGAGATACGAGAGTGGATGTGATTAGTTAGGGAGAAATGATGTCACTTTAGACAGGGTCTTAAGCAACTCTAACATTACTAGTTTGAATCTGAGAAGCATCAGCTAAAGATCTAGTAAGAAAACTGGTATTAACTAAAGAGTTAGGATGTTACTACTGACAAGTCAAAGAAGAGGAAAACTAGGAATTTCCCTCCTTTGACTTAGTGTACCAGGTGATACTGTTTTCCTATTGTTGCTATAACAAATATGCAAAACATTGGTGTGTATTTTCTGTCAGACTTTGCTAAACTACACTATCAGTGAATTACACTGAATGCATTGTTTTCAAAGGTTTACACTTATCACTCACATCACCATTTTTTGTCATCTTCCAATTATCATTTCTGTAACTCTTGAATATAACAGATCCTATCTTCCTCTAGGGGCTCAGGTAGAGCATTTCCAGCATTTCTTCATAGTAGGTATCTTCCATGCTTCTTCACTGAACATTATGTAAATTACAGTAAAGACCATCAACATAAAGGGGTGTGTGTTTGTGTGTGTGTGTGTGTATGTTTGTGTGTGTGTATGGTTGCACATAGGTGCGTGAATAAATGTATGGGTATGTGTGTATTGATGTTGTTGTTAGGTGCTGTTAAGTTGGGTCCAACTCATAGCAACCCTTTCTACAATAGAAAGAAGCTCTACCCTACACGGAGCCATGCAGATGATTCATTTATGTTTGAGCACATTGTTTCCTTCACTGTGTTTTTTTTCATGCTGAGTCTTGCCACATCAGCAAATGGAGCTCCCAGGGGCTTTAGTCCATATCTATCATTAAAGTCATCCTGACTTTGAAGGGGAAACTCTTCCCCAGTCTTCTCTTGAATGTCTTCCATCCTGGGAGGCTCATTTTCTGCACTGTATTTGACAGTGTTTCTCTGCTGTTCATTGGATTTTCAATGGCTGATTGTTTAGGCCTTGGCATATTTGGTCCCTCTCCCTAGTGTGTCTTAGTCTGGAAGCTCAGCTGAAACCTGTCCACCGTGGGTGGCCCTGCTGGTATCTGAAATACTGGTGGCAACAGCTTTTAGCATCACAGCAACATGTAAGCAGGCACAGTATGACAAGCTGACAGGCACATGGCGGGAATATCCATGTGGAGGAGATAACTGCAAGATTTTCTTAACCATTTTTAAATTTGGATTTTCCTTACCGGGATTTAGTGTAGGTGACACATTGTTCAGAGATAATAATTCAATTTCACACATTTGTTGAGCATTTATCTGAAAGACACAGTGTTAGCAGCTGTTGAAAAAAACAATTTTGTCTTTGAGAAATAAAAAATCTATTGAGAAAGTCATGGGGAAAAATAAGGAGGAAAATTGAGTAAAAGCATGGGAAATATGATAGTGGTCTGGGACATACTACAGACAGGGTGGTAGAGTACAGCTTCTCTGAGGAGACTGATTTAAAACAAGTCCCTGAATAAAAGATATAACCAACCAAGATGTTGAAATGAATGGTAGAGATCATTAGGATATTACAAAATATTCTAGGGTTTCAGAAAAGCTAATAGTCTAATTTAGTTGTGGACTCAGAATGGTTTCAGACAAGATATGATATTTCTGAAGACGGAACACAACTGGAAGGAATAGGGAGCAAAAGGATAACTGATGATGTGAGAGCTAAGCAATGATGTATGTGTAGAAGGACATGAGACTGGTCAAAGAGAAGGAAGTAGCTCATCTTGGTTGAAGAATAGAATTTTGTGAAAGAGGAAATGATGTTTGATATATTTTGGAGAGTCTTAGATGGTTGTGTAAGAAATCTTTACTTAAAAGTGTGCAATGAAGCAACATTAAAAAGTACAGAAGAATGATGAAATTGGTGTTATAATAATGAGACTTTCCATTGGTTGAGCTGCTGTGGGCACAACACTTTATACATTTTGTCTCTATTTACATGCTCTGAGAAAATTATAAATGTAGATTGTTACAGATGTGTTAAATACATGCTTGAATGTGGTAACTAATCTATGTGAAACTCATAAAGTTAGACAGAATTTGGGCTGAGATTAGAGACAATTCTGGAATTGGGAGGGCAGTTCAGAATCTGATCCAAGGGTTGTGGTGTTAGGAGAAGGTAGATGTGAATTAGCCTGGTGTCCAAGGGCTTGGAAAGAAGAAAATGAGGTCAGAGATATTTTAGATGCAAAACCTATGGATGCAGGATTTAGGATCACATTTAATATGGAAAAAGATAAAAGAATCAGCATTTTAGATTATATCTTCCAAGGATAAAATTTACCATGCTTACTATTTTCAATTTTAATGTTTGCATATATTTTCTGATTATTACTCTTAGTATTTTAAGAGAAATATATGTTCAGTATATGAAATTAAAAAATATATTGTAATAGGAGAGTGGTGATGTTTTAACACTTTTTGCCAGTTACTGTTAATACTTTGGCACATTTCTGAACTATAAAACATATTTGTACAGATATGTTTTTCCAGTCTGAATTTTTTCTTGTGTATATTAATTATACAAAATAATGGGTTTAATTATGACATTCTAATACATGTATATGGGGCTGGGATTTAGCTCAGTTGGCAGAGCTCCACTCTGCAGTCTCTGAAGTCCTGGGTTCATTTCCCAGCACCACAAAAATGGGAGAAGGACATGGCAATCCACTCCCAAGGCAATCCTGAAACAATCAGCCATTGGAAACACTATGAGGATTGCTATGAGTCAGACATGACCCAACAGCACCTAACAACAACAACAATAATACATGTATATAAAGTACTTTGATCATATTCATCCCCATTATCCTCCTTGTGCCCCCCCCCAGCACATTTGTATAGATAGTGGAAGGATTTACTTTAAAACATTTTCAAATGATTATTATTATACTTCAGGTAAAAATTTATAGCCTTGCCTTTGTAGTTTCCATCAAATTATTATCAGTTTTCCTTATTATTATATAAACTTAATAAACATTTCACTGACTGCCTGATATTCTGTTGTCTGGGTTTCTATTATTATATTTAATTATCTACATATTGTTTACGTTTAAGTTCTGATATACTTTAAGGATATCTTTTGTGTGTACTTTTTGTATGCAGAATTATATACTTAAATTCTCAGAAATTGTATCAAATTGAAGAATATAGCTATTAAAAATGTATTATATGCACTACCAAAATGTTTTTCAAATAGTTTTGCAAATTTAAATTCATATAAATGATTTTTGAGAACACATTTTACTATGTTCTCACAGGTAGATAGTATTACATTTGTAACAATATGTTAAAAAGGAAAATTTAGGCCAATACTTTAACCAGTGCCAGGGAGAGTACAAATCAGATCATTCTTCAGGATTTTCAAAAAACTGTTGTTGTTTGTTGTTGTTATTAGATACTGTTGAGTCTGGTCCAACTAATAATGACCCTATGTGCAGCAAAATAAAACACTCTGCAGTTCTAGGTCAGACACATGATCCTATTTATGTTTAAGCCCATTGTTACAGACCCTGTGTCAATTCATCTAGTGGAGGATTTTCCTTTGGTTGACCTGCCACTCTCCCAAACATGATGTACTTCTCCAGGGATTGGTGCCTCCTGACACCATACCCAAAACATGTGAGATAACTCTAGCCATCCTTGCTTCCAAGGAGCACCCTGGTTGCACTTCTTCTAGGACAGATCTGTTGGTTCTTTTGGCAAAAAGTAGGTTGCCAAAACCTGGTTATTATTATTCCTGACGTAGTGAGAGTGAAGGGAGGACTGTTAAATGGATTTTAACTTGGGGAGGGAGCTGCATATTGATCAATCATACCCATCTTCCAAGTGAAAGAGTTCAGATGCCTGCTTCTCATTTCAAATCTTATAAAGTCTAAAATCAGCTTCTCTAGTACCAATGGGAAACAGAGTTATGTCCCATTCTGCTGGAGAATGAAGTGACTGGAGTCTGATTCCTTCCTAAGAAATCTCCAGTTTGAGAAACTGGCTGGGTATTGAAGTAGGGGTGGGTCCACTGTGAGTTTGTTAAGGAAACTAGATAGACTAGATAGCTGGGGAGAGACAGTGTGAGAGAAACACCTGGAGGCCTGCTGGCCATGGGTTTGCAGGTGAGAAAAGCCCGAACTGGATATGAGCTCTTAAGCACCCCTAAAAGACTGCCAAGAGAAGAATCAAGCTTTAATCATTTGTCAGCAATAGAGGAGTAGCCAGGAGAAGGGAATATTGGTTGTAGTCTCCTGGCTTTTTCTTCTCCATCCAACAGCTTGGAGTTGCCTTTTCACCCAGGGGAAGGTCAATAACTTGTTCCACTGAATAAAATTATAGGGACAGCAAGAGTTAAAGAGAAAGGGGAATCTATCACTTCGCTTTATTTGTATTTTATAAATTATGAGACTTATTATTTTTCTTAGGTTGGTTAACCAGTCATATTTCTCTTTGGAAGTCTCAATAAACATAAATTGGAATGGCAAATTCTTGCCTGTATTCTAATCTGTTCTTTTTGTACACTCTCTATTTGATGAATGCACAGTCGCTTTATGTACAATAAAGTAAAATTTCATCCAAGGCATCACAAAAAGCAATTAGTATTTAGGAGAGTATGTGGCAGGTAAGAGTCAAGCAGTAGAAAGTAATGGAATGAGCACCAAGATTTAACATCAGAAGAGCACTACTCAGGCCTAACTTTGCCTCTTACTAATTAGGTGACATTGGAAGAATCAGCCTCAGAATGTCAGGGTTTAAATCTATGAAAACTTAGCTATCATATGGTATAAAACAAGTTGGCCATGTGAAGGAAAATGGAGTTCTTTGTTTCTTGGCTTTCCATTCTGTTCTCACCACACACCTACTTCATACTCTCTCCCATTTGCAGAGAGAGTCTTTGATGAGCTATACACCCAGAGAATTTGTCAGCATAATTGCATCAAAGCTCTTGTAAAATAGGCAGTTACTACAAAGGAGAGAAAAATGTGTTGGCATTTTCTTTCAAAGCCTGAATAGGATGGACTAGGGACATTTCGATGGACCTGGGGAAATCTCAAATTTAAGTAAACTCCCCCAAATTCTCCATGTTGTCCCCAAGAAAAATAAACAGCGTTTTCCTAAACTTGAACACATTCTGCCCCCTCTCCTCCACCTCCCACATGGAAAGCAATGTGGAACTAATAATTATTGCCTCAGCAGTGCAAATTACCTCTGTCTTTTATTCCCACACTATCTTAAACACAGGGTTCCCTTTCATGTTATAGCCAGAAGGGTTAGCTTGTTAAAAATTTGTCCCACCATTCTCCAAAGTGTCATTCAGGGATCCACTCATGCGACTCTCATTAATGACAAAGACCTGTTTCTAAAGGAGTGTGCAAAACCCCAGAGAGTGTAAAGATTCAAAGTGTTATTGAGGGCAAGGCATCTTATCTATAGGTGAGCCTTCCGGGTCATGATGGATTCACCCCTGTGATATAAAGTGCAGAATTTTCCAAGCACTTGGGCCTCCTCTACAATCACTAAATGCAAAGCTTTACTAGCCTGCCCTGGACTGAATACAAATTACCCAATAGAATAAATAAAAAATCTCTAAAGCTACATCAGACATCTAAAGCTACATATACAAGCATTATGCCAGCACAGTAGCAGAGTTAACTATATTCATTTATAAAAGTTAAAGGTAATCACCTAAAATGAAATTGCAAATTAATTCCTTTCCACATTTCCTCCAATGCTATTTCATAAAATTAAAAGTTCACCTAACCAAAAAAACCTTCTATGTTCACTTTATTTATATAACTTTCATATGTGTGTATAGCTTTTGTTAATATAGTTTCACAGGAATGAGGATTCTAAAGAAAATATTTTTATTCACTTAGATATTGCAGAACTGTGAGGAATTGCTTATTCAGAGCTTTGATTAAAACAATACTTCCAGTTTGAGTTTTATACTCTACTGGAGAACTGAACAAAAACCCTGTAATTTAGTTATGCAACATTACTCAGTTTAACTGGCACTTTATGTTCTCCCGTGTTCAATGCGAATGGGAAAAGAACATTCCTCATCCATTGGAGAACACAGCCTGTATTTTGTTAGGATAGTCATCTTGTTATGTCCCATTCAGCTCAGCCCCATTAAGCTTTTGGGCCTAGAATTGCTGCCTGCTGCCAGGATTAACATCTCAGTACTTTTCCCCCTTATTTTATGGTTACTTTTCAAGAATTAAATGATCATTCAGAAAGTTGGCTTCAGTTTATGAGCTGTTAAACCTATCGCAGATCTGATATAGCAAAAGCAAAAGCATAAATGTTACTGGTAGTAACTTTCTTTGCAGACATTTGCCGCTCCCATTTTTTTTATTCTGAAGATGAAGATCCATATTCCTTCCTAAGCTTTCATCCATATGATTCCACATCTTACATCAAAGGGAACTGGGCACACCCATGTGGTCAAGGGATACTTCTATAGCAACCATCAACATTTCTTCAACATTAGGTAGACTTCCACACGTGTACATTTTCTTTCCATCATCATATTTACTTTACAAGTGAGATAAAACACCATATGCTATGGTTATAAATTCTAGATGTTGTTTGTTTCGTTAGGTGCCATTGAGTCAGGTCCAACTCATAGCAACCTTCAGAGTTTTCAATGGCTGATTGTTTGAGGATTGCTTCAGGAGTAAATGAATAAATGTTATGGAATGAAAAAGACTGTCTTTTATTTTTCTCTGTGTGTGTTTGTGCATGCAATCAAGACTCTATATGATTGTTAATAAAACATGTCAGATTGACAGTCCTGGATATTAAACATCTATAGTGTACAGGATGGATTCAGCAATTGGGTGAGAACAACTCACATCACCCACCAATATTTGTTGAGCTAGATTTTAAGTATTCAGCTAGTTAGGATATCAATTTCTTTAGTTGCTAAGGTAACTGTAGAATTGGAATACTGTTGCATTAAATGGAAATTTATGAACTAATGAACATAGATTTCCAAAGTGTTTAATTTGTTGCCTGATCATGTGGTCTGCTAATTTCTAACTCTTAGCAGACTCAGGAAATTCACTATGGATATCTTCTTAGGGAGCTACATACTCTGGCAACATACAGCTATTGAGACATTCACAAAAACAAATAAATGCTAAAATTTTTTCCTTTCTATACCTATATCCTGACATAGACACAATAAAAATGAAGCATATAGAATTTTTTTCAATGGGTAAATTCACTATATTTTAGTGTGTGTAATTATGTTTTATAATTAAAGACTTTTTCTTCTGTAGATGGCTTATACTTGGTTTCCTTGAAGAATCTCTCTCTCTCTTTTTAAATTCAAACTAATTTTATTTAGGGCTTGCAAATTGGAGAAGAGTTTGAGAGTTCGAGTGAAGAGGTCATCATTTAGTTATGAATTCTGTTAAAATCAAAGGCCTCAATAATCACTACACATTTTAAACACACCTTTAGGTCCCAGCTTGCTGACTTTTAAAACCCTTCTGTAACATACTGCCCCACCCCACACTTCCACCTCAGTTAATGCCTATTGCTGGGGCAGTTGCCTTTCTTTCTTACTTTATCTCCTTCTTTTCTTTTCTTCTCTTTTCTTTTCTTCTTTTCTTTTTTTCCCTCCCTTCCTTCTGTCCTTCCTCCCTCCTTCCTTTCTGTCTCCCTCTTTCCTTCCTTTCTTCCTTCCTTCCTTCCTTCCTTCCTTCCTTCCTTCCTTCCATTCTTTCTATCATTCTGACTTCCTCTTATACTCCACAATATGGAAGCCAGTTGTTTGCTTCTACTAGTCTGATGGGCCATTAATGAGAGGCATCTTTGTAAACTTCCACTCTGCTTTGCACTTTACCTGGCACACTGTGGACAGACAGTCAGTATGCATAAATACATGTGTCTTATGACAACATCTATCCCAATAATCACTGCCACTCAGATTTCATTCTGTGCTTACTTGCTGGACACAGCCCCCCTACAACTTTGATTTCTTTTGAGGAATACATTTTAAGTTTTCTGTTAACTGATATTTTCAGATCTTGGGTACATTGGTCCTTAAAGCCCCTAAATAAGCAAATAGTTTTCAGGGAAGCAGGCTACCATCCAGTTCTCACTGGCAGGATCTAAACTCTAATGAGAGCTGCCTGCTATTCTGAGCCAAGAGCCCTGTCTGTCTGTTTCCATTTAGCAGCAAAATCCTTAATCTTCATCATTTTCAGACTCCCATTTGTTTTCCAATTTTTCCTCACATTCCTGATATCAGCCAAATAAAGTAGTTCCATTTCCTGTCCATTTTAATATAATATTTTTATAGGACACTCATGGATATTAGATTTTTCTGCATTTTCTATATGAGCTAAACTAGTCTTTCTGCTTTCAATATGTAGACAAAAGTTCTGCTACAATGGCTTTTGGTTTTATTTAAGAGCAGCCTTCTCTATCAAAGAGAGCTGATAATATAGGGTGATAGACAAATATGTAAATGAATTTGTTTTGATAAGCATAAGATGTGATATATGTCAAGGTACTGAAGAATACAGAGTAGAGAAAGATGATCTCTGTGTAGAGGTATCAAGAACTGACTCCAGAACCAGACAAACCATAGGGCAAAGGGCATTTCAGTAAAGTCGGGGGCATGTGTAAAGTCCTGGAAGCATGAAAGAGCATAACGTGAGGAAGAAGACTGGAAGAAGTTCTGTGTCTCGGAAACACATGCTACAACTTTGGAGGTGGTGAGAGATATGATTGAACAGTTAAAGAGTTTTCAACAGTAGGAAAGATGGTGCAAGTGGCTACTTGTTTCAGAAAGTTAATCTTGGCACCAATGTAGATCCTAAATTAAAAGGGACAAGAATCGTAAGTAAAACTGGAAGCATTCTGAAGTGAACATCAAGGCGTTTGAAGAGGAAAGGGTAAGATGGCGGGGTTAGGGGGTTAACAATTTTCTATCTTAGGAAAAGAATGACACTTAAAGGGTTACAATTAACAGGAAAGGCAAGAACTCTGGGGATAACTGAGCACAGTAATTGAGATGGTGAATTTTTGACTAGAGAACACTGAGTTATGTGCACATAATTGAGAAGTCTAAGGCTGTATATGTATGATAAAAGGACTTCAGAATTATACAATAACATATGTGAACAGCTCTAATGTGCTTTGTGCCATACTACATGGAAAGGATATGTGAAGAAAGAGAAGAAGGAAAGATCCTTAATTTTTAGAAGTTGGGATCTAACTAATGTATATCTGAAACCAGTTTAAAAATAAGCTCTGAATTGCAGATTTTAGTGTTGTGGGACTTCAGAAAGAAGTCAGATCAATGTATTCATGAAAGATGCCAGATGTGTAGTATTTGGAGGAAGTGGGGGTATAGCATTTAAACCCAGGGGGATCATGGGAAGGAAAGCAGAGAGCAAGAATAGAGCCTAACAGATTTGGGGAATAGGAGTTGGGGCTAGAACATGTTCTGCTTAAAATCAATACAGCTTGTTGAAGAATAATAAGAGAGAGTTTCTGAAATACACTGGGCACAGATTACAGAGACAACCTAGATGCTCAGAAAGGGGAGATTTTGTGATAGAGGTCAGAAGTAAAAACCTTAATGCTTTCATTTTTTGTGGCACTGTGAAAAAATGGAGATGGTGTTATAGGAACACAGGTTTTAGGGAGACATGTATGATGGATTCAAAGAAGCCTAGGCATAACTTTCTAAAAGAATATCTACCACCTTGCCTTTGGCTATATAAGACTTCTAAATCCTTACTTCTGCACTCTTCTTGTGTCTAGACTTCCATTTGCTATTGTAATTTTTTTTAAAGATAATTTTCCAGCTGGGTGTGGTGGGTCATGCCTCTAATCCAAGAGACTAAGGAGGCTAAGGCAGGAAGATTGCATGTTCACAGCCAGTTTGCATGACATAGCAAGACCTTGTATCAAAAAGTAAAAATAAAAAATAAAAATGAAGCTGGGAGGGTGGTTCAACCTGTAATCCCAGTGACTCAGGATGCAGAGGCAAGAGGATCATAGTTTTGAGGCCAGAGGCAGTGTGTATAACATAGTGAGACCCTGTCTCAAAATAAAAAATTTAAAAATGGGCTGGGACTGCAGTCCAGGAGTAGAGCACTTGCAAAGTGTATATGAGGCCCTGGGTTCAACACCCAAGTACTGCGAAAACAAACAAACAAACAAACAAACAAAATTAAATTCAAGTCATTGCTCATCACTGGAATGAAATAGCCCACATCTGTGGCATTTGATAGAACATTGAGTTTTATATCATTGCATGCAACTATCTGGAGGCTAAAGTCAAGGACTCTTACTAGGGCTTTTTCCTGGTTCCACCTGAAATGTTTGTTTACTTCTTTGCTTCTCTGATAAACCTATACACATATTGTAGGGAAAAGGTAGAAATCAAGAACTATAAGGACTGGAAATCTTAGAAGCAAACTACATATTTTTAATAGTATAATACATAAAAATATATCTACAAACAATTAGAGAAACTTCCTCATTGATAAAGCTATAGCCTTCCTTTATGTTTTTGTTGTCATTGTTTAATGCTGTTGTTTTTCTGAGCATTTGGCTAAATCTGCAGGCAGATATATTAAGTCCTTCTACATTTCTGTTCTGACACATGTTGTTACTCACAATAGACTGGTTTCCATACTCACACAAGGAAAGTCAAGCTTTTTTTTTTTTTTTTCCTACTGGGGCTTGAACCCTGGGCCTTGCACTTGCATGCGTTGTAAGTGCTGGACCACTGAGCTGTACCCCTAGCCCATATTTTACTTTTTCTGAGACAGAGTCTCACTAAATTATGCAGGCTGCCTCTGGTCTCAAACTTGCCATCCTCCTGCCTCCACCTCCCCAGCCACTGGGATTACAGGTGTGCACCAACTCACCCAGTTTAGGAAAGTCAAGCCTTTGAGTTCCACCTCTATTATACTTGGCTTTTACATAACTGTTTTCCAAGCTTCATTTAGTTGATACTAAAGAGCCCACTGCTGCTATAATATGTATGGGAAAATGATTCTGGCCGTGCTCATTGAATTCATCGAGTAAATGTGTATATTGGAAAGAAGTAACATGTTAAGTTTGGTTCTAGTTTGAGTTTTGGGAAATAATAAAATATTCTATGAACTTCTAGTTTTAAAAAGTGCACTCAGTCCTGGAAATCCACACTTTGTGATGGCATTGCCATGACTGGTTGCTGTGGGATTGCTGACAAACACTTACGATGACACATGAATGTGTGTTCCTAATCTGTGAATTTAGGAAGAGAAAGGAGGAAGGAGCAATGGCAGGAGGTAATTACTGTCAATTATACCCCAAAGGCTTAAGGTTGTATGTGGAAAGCATTAATAAAGCAGTGAAGAGTAAAGCCCTGTGATAATGACATTTAAGTGGAAAACTTACTGTATTTCAGAAGAAGTAAACTAGAAGCCTGGCAGTATGAATCCATCTTGACTATGTGTTTTATTTGGCCTTGGTATTTTAAAAACAACATAAACTCGATTGTCTTTAAGTATGACTCTGTCCTGCGCTTCTCTACTTTTTTTTACCACTCTGGTGGCTCATATAAATCATATTCAATTCATTGGTGCACCTGATGTTATTTGAGTTGCAACACTTAAATAATTTTTTTATTTTTTATGGCAGTATAGTGTTTTAATAGAAAGACTTTGAAGGCAAAATACTTGAGATGAAATGTTAATTAAGTGATTTATTAACTGTGTGATGCTTCTACCTGAAACTTCAGATTGCTCTTTAAGAGAAAGCTAAAAATAATTCTACTAACTATATTTACACAAGGGCTAAACACAGCCTAAGTGTGAATCTTGAGTAAGTCATGGTGTGGGTGGTTCTTACCTATATTGCTGAATAGTAGCATTTTAATTTGCTTCATAAAGAAAACCTTTTGTTTCTTGCATTATTTAATTTCACATATGATCCCAAATGATTACAATTAGCCTTGGTAACCTTATCTCTGGGACCTTTCAAGGTATTTCTCTGTATGTCCATCCTTGTCAGCAGTTTTCAAACATGATAGCACATGAATTAATGGTAGATCTTTCACAAATGTCAATGACTGAGTCATACCTCTAGTATTCAGAGTTCACTGATTTGGGAATGGCATGGGCTTTGAACTTTTTAATTTTTGTTTTAAGCTTCTCAACTGACTCCAGTGAGCAATGATAGAGAACTATGACTAACATCTATTCAGTAGAACCATTATTGAATTGTCAAATTTAGATGACACAGTGCATCCCTGTAATCCCCAGCAACTTGGCAGACTGAGGCAGGAAGATCAGAAGTCCAAGGACAGATGCAGCCTGTGCATCTTAGTGAGGTCCTATCTCAAAATAGAAAAATTTAAAAATGGACTAGCATACAGCCTAATGGTAGAGCACTTATCTAGCATGTGAGAGTCCTTGGACTCAACTCACCAGTACTGAAGAAAAGAGTTTTGCTTGATTAGGTCATGCTCAATGTATTTTGTAATAAAATAAATGCAATGGATATTGCTGTCTAGTAATTTCCTCTTTTATGTCAGTGTTTCTCTAGCTGTGGCAATTTTATTATCAACTGATATAGGAAATTGTCTATTTCGTCTCCCAAAGACGTCTTAGTCCCCAGAACCCATGAATGTATTACTGTATATGGTAAACGGACTTAGTGTGATGAAATTAAAAATCTAGAGATTAAGATGTTTTCCTGGATTATCCAGGTGGGTTTAAAGTAAGCACAGGGCCTTTAAATGAGAGAAGCAATGGAGTTCCAGTAAGAGAAAAGATATAGAGACTGTGTAGAGTTAAGAGGAGAGAAGCAGAAGTGGCCACTGCTAAAAGTACTGCAGGCTTTGAAAATGGAGGACGGCCATCTACCCAGGAATGTAGATGGGCCTCTAGAAGCTAGGCCATGTCACCCTAGCAGCACATCCTGCCTGATCTCAGAAGGTAAGCAGGGTCAGCCTGGTTAGTCCTTAGATGGGAGACTGTCTGGGAATACCAGGTGCTGCAGGCAAGGGAAAAGGACCTGGCAATCCACTCCCAAAACAATCCTCATTAAAAACCCTGTGAATAGCAGAGAAGCACTGACAGTAATGCCAGGCAGTGTTGGAGAGTGTTTCATTCTGTTGTATATAGGATTGCTATGAGCTGGACCTGACTGGGCAGTGCCTAACAACAACAACTAGAAGCTAGAGGAGACAAGGAAATGAATTCAGTGCTGAAGCCTCTAGAAAGCTTCACCATGATTTTAAACCCTTTAACATCTATTTTCCGACTCTGACTTCCAAAACTGTAAGAAAATAAGTTCATGTTTTTTAAGCCATAAAGTCTATGGTAATGCATTATAGCAACAATAGGAAATTAATACACCTAGGAATTTATTAAAAATGCAAATTATCAGGGCCTTCCCAGATCTTTTTTATCCCGATCTCTGGAGCTGGGACCTATCAATTCCTGTTTAATGAGCTCTCCAGGTAATTGTGATGTACAGTAAAATTTGAGAACCATTGCTTTAGGTGATCATGGTGTTTAATTAGTGTTTTACCCAAAAATATAGTTTTGGGTAAAAGCTCTAATAGTTTTGAAATAGGTGAGTATGTCCATACACTCAATTCATCCTGATTGTAGAAAGCTTTATATTGTGGAATAGATTAGAAATAATCCTATGAAGAGGGCATTTAAAATGAAAATAGTGATGGAAAGGAAGATTCTCAATGTTTAGGATGATTGCAGGGCTTGTAAAAATGTGTGTTTTAGGAGAGTTCTGAACATTAGTTAGAAATTACAGACTTCAACTTAACAGATCCTTATTTGGTGAGCACACAATTGCTAATATCACTAGACATCACTTTTTGTTATAGGAGGCTTTGAGGAAAAGACAAAGTCAACCTAAGGATCCCAAATCATATCTTTTGAGTTCCTATGCTATTCACACACAAAAAATTTAATTTGAATGTGAAATGGAACAGATAGCATATATTCACATGCTTTTAAAGTCCATGCATTATCAGAGGGAGTGAGGAGGAGAGAAAAGCATTTACATTTTAACGAAATGTTTGCAGTTTCAAAATACATTGATTGACTACCGCCCAGAGAGTAAAAACCATATACAACATATGAATGTGGAAATTTTCTGCTGCGTTCATTCCCATAATGAAAACTTCATGCAGCCTCACATCTTTTACTTAAAATCTGTCCAATCACATTGTGTCTGTTGAAACTGTTGGCCAGTATTCACATGGTTTGAAGAAGAGGTGCCCCTCTCTAGGGAATAGCATAGACTTCTGATTCATATCCTTAAGGATATATTTTTAGGCTTCTGATGTATTGAAAGGCAAAATTTTCCGTTTTGACACTGAGTGGTGACTAGTTTAGCTACTATAACAATACCAATCCTGCAATCCTTGAAGCTGTCTATGAATTTCTCATTTGACCCCTCTGAGTACTCTACATTTGTCACATGAATCTAAGAACAATCTTCTAAAAATATTGAAGTCACATCTTCTGTTATTTATAGCATGATCTGTAATTTCTTCATCAAACTATCCAACTACATTTTATCACACCTTTAAAAATATGGTATGAAGATCTAAAGTTCAAAGAAGTATAACAATCAGTTGAAAAATACTCACTAGACAAGTAATCATATACTCTTGTGTTACCTGACATACAGTGAACAAGCTGATGAATGAGTCAGGATTTAAATGGTAATTATCATTCATCATTATAATAGACTTATTAATTCATAAATTCTTGGTAAGCCAATTTTCTATAAAAAGGTTAATAATAAAAGTGGAAAAGAAAAAAATAGCCCCAATGTGATAAAAAATGTAAGAGTTAAATATCTTTACTGCCACATATCTCTCCTAATTATCCAGTAGTTTCATATTAAAATGTTTCTTAATGCAAGACTATATTTTTTCAGTATTTTGAAAGAAGGAAAAGTAAAATTCCTTTTATTATTCACTTGTTCACCCTCCTTCACATAAGCAAGCATAAATATAAGAACCAAATTGGGATAATATTTGAATACTCTAAATTAATATAATTCCAAGTAGACTGTGAGTTTTGAATGGTGATTCTTATTTTTTCTTCATGCCAAGGTATCATATTTAAAGTTGTTTACTGGACTAAATATGGCATTCTGCATAGTATCAGTGTATACATATCTACCATACATATAAGTAGGTAATAGTAACAAATGGAGCAAAACATGAGCATGATCAGTCCTGGTTTAACTTGAAAATAACCAGTCAGCCATGTTGAAATCTATTTCAATAAAACCAGTACAAAAGTATTTTAAAATTTGCAATTTGTGTCCCTTTTGGTGCTACAAAAAGAAATGCAACATCAAGAAACAATTGTTGAAGAAAAATTACAATTAGCTTTAAATGCTGCCAAAATACAATGGCTAAAAAGTTGATGATAGTATCTTTAACAAAATGATTTTTTTCTTAAAAATGTTTAAATTATCTTTTGATATTGTTGCTCTTGATTACATTTGGGAAAACAGTATAAGTTTATGTGTATAACTTTGGCTCTCAGTTTGGGTCATGAACTGTAAAATGCCAGGATTAAAAAATTTACTTGAGTTTTTAATCTATTTTGAATCAGATTCTATGGACTAAATTTGCATAAAATTTTTGGGAATCTTTTTGGTTATAAATCAAAATAGTACAATTTTCATTAAGTTAGGTATAGATACTCCCTTGATTATTATAAAACTAATAGGATAGAGATTACATAAGATCACATCTATAGACACATATGGGGTTTGGGGTTTAACTCACCTAGTAGAGTGCTGCTTTGTGCCTTTGAGGCCCTGGGTTTGATCCCAGCATGAAAAAAATGGGAGATGGACATGGCAGCCCACTCTCATAACAATCCTGAAGTAAATGGCCATTGAAAATCCTATGAATAGCAGAGAAACAATGACATCATGTCAGGCATGCTACAATGTTGAGGAGTATTTCATTCTGTTGTACATAGAGTTGCTATGAGTCAGACTCAACTTGATGGCACCTAACATCAACAATATATACATATGTGTATCCTATAAAGATTTCAAGTAACAGAAGTATTATGAATTTTAAGATTCCCATTACATTCAAGTAAAATCTAATAATATGGACAGGACTAAATCTCCGGGCCATTGCAGATAACATGCTGCTAACCTTCGTGGTTGGACTTTTGTTGAAATAATCACTATATAATTAGGACCACGTTGCCTAACAAATGTTTGACAAATACCACTTGTAAGGTTTTATGCACTTTGGAAAGAAAAAAGAAAACATCAAACAAAAATTCATAATAGTCAAAAACAGTAAGGAAAAAAAAAACTTAACTGATTGGTTGGTTGATAGATCAATTACTTTTTTGTCTACATCGGAGAATATATTTTAGAGAAGTACTTTCATAACCTGTCTGGAGGCTCATATTTATCCTTCTAAATATGAATAATAGGATGGCATGTCAGACTATAAAGGGGAATTTTCCTGGGCAACCAGAGCTCTGAGAAGATATATAAGAACATAGTCGTTGTTGTTGTTGTGAGGTGTGATTGAGTCCAGTCCAACTCATAGTGACCCTATGTACAGCAGAACAAAACACTACTCAGTGCTGTGCCAGCCACATGATCTTATTTATATTTAAGGCCGTTGTTGCAGACCTTGTGTCAATCCATCTAGTGGAAGTTTTTCCACTCTCCCAAACATGCTATCCTTTTCTAGGGATTGGTGACTTCTGACTACATGTCCAAAATATGTAAGATGCAGTCTAGCCATCCTTGCTTCCAAGGAGTACTCTGGTTGCACTTCTTCTAGGACAGATCTGTTGTTTTCTGGCAGCCCATGGTACATTCAATATTCATCTCCAGTACCATAATTTAAAAGCATCAATTCTTCTGTCTTTCTTTTCCAAAGTCCTACTTTCACAATGATATGGAGTGACTGAAAATACCATGGCATGAGTCAGGCACACTTTTGTCTTCAATGTGACATCTTTACTTTTCAGTACTTGAAAGAGATCTTTTGCCACAGCTTTTCCCAATGCAATGTATCTTTTGATTTCTTGGCTGTTACGTCCACAGTTATGGAACAAAGTAAGGCAAAATTGTGAACAATCTCAAACTTTTCTCTATTTATTGTGAAGTTTCATAGTGACCTAATTGTAAGGATTTTTGTTTTCTTGATGTTAAGTTGCAATATTGCAGGCTATGTTCTTTGATCTTCATCAGTTTATGTTTTAAATCTTAACTTTCAGCAAGCAGAGTTGTGTCATCTGCATAAAGCAGGTTAATGAGTCTACCTCCAATCCTATGATGTGTTCTTCTTCTTAAAGTGCAGATTCTCAGATTATTTACTCTGCATAGAAATTAAAAAGGTATGGTGAAAGGATATAGCCCTCACACACACCTTTCTAGACCTTAAACCAAGTAGTGTTTTCTTGTTCAATTTGAAAGACTGCCTCCGGGTCTATGTACAAATTCCTCATGGTTACAATTAGGTGCTCTAGTATTCTCATTCTTGTGCTTTCCATAATTTGTTATGATCCACACAGTCAAATGCCTTTGCATAGTCAATAAAACATAGATAGACATCTTTCTGATATTCTCTGCTTTCAGCTAGTATCCATTTGACATCAATAATGATGTCCTTGGTTCTATACCCTTTTCTGAATCTGGCTTAATTTTCTGGCAGTTCCATTTCCATATACTGCTGCACTTGCTTTTGAATGATCTTTATTAAAATTCTGCTTACATGTGATATTAATGATATGGTTGGATAGTTTCCACATTAAGTTGGAACCCCTTTTTGGGAAATAGGCACAAATATGGATCTCTTCCAGTCAGTTGGCCAGGGAGCTGTTTTCCAAATCGTTTGGCATAAACATATTAGCACCTCCAGTTGCATTTGTTTGGTGAAACATCTCTATTGGTATCCCATCAATTCCTGGAGCCTTGTGTTTTGTCACTTCCTTCAAAGCAGCTTCTACTTTGTCCTTCAATCCCATTGGTTTCTCCTCATTTACAACCTCTTGAAATGGTTGGTCGTCTACCAATTCTTTTTGTTATAATGACTCTGTGTATTTCTTCCATCTTCTTTTGATATTTCCTGCATCATTTCCCTATAGAATCTTTCACTATTGCCCCTTGAGGCTTGAATTTTTCTTCAGTCCTTTAAACTTGAGAAAAACAGAGTGTGTTCTTCCCTTTTGGTTTTCTGTCTCAAGCTCTTTGCACAGGTCATTATAATACTTCATTGTGTCTTCCCATGATGACTTTGAAATCTTCTCTTAGTTCCTTAACTTCATCATGTCTTCCTTTTACTTTAGCTGCTTGATGTTCGAGGGCAAGTTTCAGAGTCTCTTCTGACATGTTATTTGGTCTTTTCTTTTTTTCCTGTCTTTTAAATAAACTTTTGTTTTTATTATGAATGATATCATAGATGTCATGTCACAACTCCTCTGGTCTTCTATCATTTGTATCTTGTGCATTAAACCTGTTCTTGAGGTGGTCTCTGAACTCAGGTGGGATATACTCAAGATCATACCTTGGCTCTTGTACACTTGTTCTAATTTTCTTCAGTTTCAGTTTGAACTTGCTATGAGCAGTTAATGGTGTGATCCACAATCAGCACCTGGTCTTGTTCTGACATTTGATATGGAGCTTTTCCATTGTTTTTTTTTCCACAAATGTAGTTGATTTGGTTCTTGTATGTTCCATCTGTTGAACTCCATGTGTATAGTCACCATTTATGTTGGTCAAAAATGCATTTCTATGAAACATCTTTGGTCTGACAAAATTCTGTCATGAGTCTCCAGGATCATTTCTGTCACAAAGGCCATATTTTCTAACTACTGAGCCTTCTTTTTATTTCCAAATTTGCATTCCAGTCACCAGTAATTATCAGTACATTCTGATTGCATGTTTGATCTATTTCAGATTACAGAAGCTACTTGGAACCTTCTCTATCTTCATTTGTGGCCTTAGTGGCAGGTGTTTAAGTATGAATAATACTCGTATTAGATGGCCTTCCTTGTAGGTGTATGATTATTATTCAATCACTGACAGCATTGTATTTCAGGACAGATCTTGAGATGTCTTTTTTTGATGATGAATGGAACCCTATTTCTCTTTTGTTTGTCCTTCCCAGCATCGTAGACCGTATGATTATCTGACTCAAAATGGCCCATGGTGGTCCATTTTAGCTCACTGATGCCTAGAATGCCATGTTTATGTGCTCCATTTGTTTTATAACAATTTCTAATTTTCCTAGATTCATACTACATTCATTCTATGTTCCAGTTATTAATAGATTTTTGCAATTGTTTCTCTTTATTTTGAGTTGTGCCACATCAGCAAATGGAGGTCCGTGGGACTTCACTCTATTTCTGTCATTAAAGTAAACTCTACTTTGATCAGGCAACTCTTCCCCAGTAATCTGGGTGCCTTCCAACCTGGGAGTTTCATTTTCTGGCACTATATCTGACAGTGTCTCTCTGCTATTCATAGGGTTTTCAATGGCTAGTTGTTTCAGGAGTGGGTTGCCAGGTCCTCCTCCCTAGTCTGTCTTAGTCTAGAAGCTCACCTGAAACCTGTTCATCATGGGTAACCCTGCTGATATCTTAGATACTAGTGGCATAGCTTTCAGCCTCATAGCAACTCACAAGCCCCTACAGTATGACAGACAAATGTGTGGGGGAAGAACCTAGTAGTCATATCATATTAGACAAACTAAATACATCATGTATTTCCTTTTGTGGCTATCTCTTATTCCTCCTTGGTGGCTAGGAACAGAATTTCTTAGGAAGGATGTTCTTTCTGAGACTGAAACCCTAATGCCCATGCAAAGTAAATGCACACATCAAGTGTCTCTAACCCATGGTCTGGGGGCTGCATGTGGTCCAGGACAACCACAAAAAGCATGTGCTTTTCTCTAGAATTTATTTTCTTCATGCCTCCCTTATTGTACATATGGACTATGTTGTACAATTCATGTATGACCCAAGACAATTATTCTTTACTTTATGCAGCTCAGGGAAGCTGAAATGTTAGGTACTGCTGGCATACATAGATTAATTCATTAATTGTTATTTAGCAATAAATAAAGGCTCATCATTGCTACTTTAGCACCAACTCTCTTTATATTTTAAATACTAGGCCTTTTGGAAAACATAGCAAGCACCAGTTATTTCTTTATGAGGGCAAATATATCATACCAGGCAGTACCTGGGGTTCTTGAGACTTCTTTAGGTAATTTCTCCAAGAACTTCTTCTACAACCCTGGGCCTAGCTTTAAATGTTATGTGGCTGATTAGAAATAGATAAGATATTGAGCTATGAAAATCTGTGTTAATGCTGAAAATCCATACGACAAACAATGTTTTGTAACAAACTCTAGTGGCATGAGAATTTGAACACTGCTTACAAAGTATTGTAAAATGAATTCTTCATTTATTGCAATCAACAGATAAATGTTTCTCACTAAAATAACTTCCATCATCAGTGTAATTTTGCTCCCATGATCACTCTACAGACCTTTGATACAGTAAGTTCATAAGTGTAATATAGAATGTGCATCGTTCATGTTGAAAAGTTGACATCTTGCTTAGTTTCAACATGTTTTCCATAGTCTTTTTCAAATATAAAGGTAAAATTTATATGCTTTCAAAATTGTTAAAATGTACAATTTTTCTTTCCCTATGCAACCACCAATTTTTGGTATTATATTTTAAATCTTAAATAGCACATGAATTGTTCTTTATTTGCAACTCTCTGTCCCTGGAAGAGTTTGGTAGCATTTTATTTTGTTTTGTTTTGGTTGTGATTTTGGTTTTACTGTTTGTGAAGAGTAACAGAAGTGATCAAGAGAGGCAACTGCATTTGCACTGTAAGCAAAATTCCCAGGATTGTGGCTTCCATCTAGAGACCAGAGCAGTCAATTATGACTGACTGTGATGAGATACAAAGAGTAAAGATGGCACAAAGTGATCATCTACGGAAACTGTTATATTTATCCCATCTGTAACTCATTCTTTGTTTCTGCAGTTTTTCTAACATTCCCCCACACACCTCTGAAAAACTGGCAGAAGATTCAGATGAGTTTATTTTTATGGCCTTGTGGTTTCATTCTACTCAGTTTTTTGGGGGGAAATACCAACTCTCATGCTGACTTCTTTCATTAAATATATATTTTGTTAAATATACATGCTCTGAAAACTGAGAACTCTATATTTAGCCAGCTAGTCAATTTAGTGCAAAAGATACTTAATATCCTAGCACTTAACAGCCAGGCACCCCATCAGCCTCCTTGGAAAAAAGAACTTGCTTATTGTGGTTATAATGAAACACCATTTCAGAATAATTTCCCTCTCATCTGCCAGCACAGCACATGAAATCCCAAACTAAACTATTGGGTTCTCACCATCCAGGCTTTCTCTCCCTAGGTTGTTTCTCCCTGTTCTGTGTCTTAGGGTGCCTATGAATAAATAAAACCAAAATGTCTGCTTTTCAACCTAGATTTTGACTATCTACTTGGAATAAATCAAATAGATAGGATTCCTTCTATTGCCAAAGGAAGTTCAGAGTCCCAGGAGAAAGTAGGTTTTAAGATGGCTAGGAATGCACAAATAATTGCCAGCCTTATTTTTTGCTTACAATCCTCTCTCTTTAGCTTAAATTTGCTAACACAATTGTATTATGGAATACTAGAGCATTTATTTGGAACTTATAACACTCTTTATTCATAACGATATTTCATATATGCTTAATTTTTTTGCAAACGATATTTAAACATTTCCATATACAGGGTCATTCCTTTTATCTCTTTATGCCTTTGCAGCAGATAGTATTTCTATTTTTTTCCCTGATGGATATGCAAATGCACATACGTTCATGCCCACTCATGCATAATAAACTCAGCAAAGCAAATTTTGGCATGTAAAACTTGTCCTTAAAATGTGTGATACGTATAATTAAGTGCATATAATATGTGAGTTTTTCACAAAGCATAATTTTGGCATTGACATTTTTGTATTAAAATCCCCAGGTTAAAATATTGGTTCCATACAAACAAGAATTTGTCCTTTGTTTTCACTGTCATATCCCTGTTTGATATGCCTAGCACATAGTAGGCACACATTAAGCATTTGCTGAATAAATTAGAAAAAAATGTCATTGAATAAAGGAAAAGATAATTTGCAATTTTAAAATGCCACTCGTGATTTGTGATTTTTTACTCATAAAGAGTAAATTTTTTATTTAAAGGAATATAAACTTTCATTGAGAATACTGACAGTCTTTGAAGCTTGGCAATTTTTTAAACAGGCAGTTGGGTTAAAGTTTAGAAGTAGGAATCAAATGGGCCCTATGGCACATGCCTGTAATTCCAGCAACTTGGGAGGGTGAGCCAGAAAGATGGTGAGTTTGAGGTCAGAGGCTGTCTGCACAACTTAGTGAGACTTTGTTACAAAATAAAAAAAATAGGGCCTGAGGGTGCATTTCAGTGGTAAAGCACTTGCCTAGCATGTGTGAGGCCCTGGGTTCAATCCCCTCACACTACAAAATTTAAAAATAAATAAAAACAAAAGAAGAAGAAATAGGAATCACCTCAGAGTTTCTGTAGAAGATGGTCTTCTTGCCTTTGGTACACACAGCATGTGTAGGTAGAGATATACCATGTATATAAGATTTGAAATGTTTCCATGCTGCCTGATAAGAAGTTGCTGAACTCTTCAAGTCCTCTCTGTAGCCCTAAGGATTCAGGTTTCTGAAGAACTCCCTGGACTTCCCATAATCCTATAAAGAAAGGATTACTGTCTGTCATAGGGAAGGGCTCCCAGCATTATGTGGACAGAGATCATTGTGAATAGTCAGTGCCTCTGTTGTACTGGATGTTAAATATTTTGAATATCATCACCTTCTTTCCCTTAGATTTCATGAGGGTTGAAAAGTTGTCCCTCCTCCTGTGCAGAAGCCATTCAAAGCTTTGTAGAAAATGAAGGCATGAATGTAAATCTTTAATAGATGTCAAGAGCACAGAACAAGGGGGAATGAGATGGGTTGCACTCAAGGAAAAGCCATATTGCTTTACAGTAGAAGTCAGAGAACAAAGATAAGTGATTGGTGCTTGTCTTTGTTGCACTCATTAGTAACAAGGTATATGGAGAACAGAACAACTTAGTAGCACAAGGATGAGAAGAAACCAGAAGGCCAGAAGAGGGAGAACAAGGACTGGAGAAATGAACCTAGCTACAATGGCTTGCCTCTGTGGACATCCAGGTAGACAAATGCAGGCATGTATACATGCAATGAGCACCTCTGTGAACACACACATGCACCAGTCAGAGACATTTATAAAATGGATCAATCTAATGGGTAAGCTGGAGTAACAGACATTCAGGCAGTGAGAAACCAATGAAGTAAAGCAAAGAGCAGCAGTTATACCTGGGTTAGTCAACATAGTGGTTTCATCTAGAAAAATGCCAGAATCAGAGGAACAAAAGAAAGTGAAAAAAAAAAGTGAAATAAAAAAAAGGTCTTGGGGTCATGTCTGTCTGTATTCCGTGACCTATTAGGCTAATCAGAATTAGTCAATCACCTAATGAATTTCAGTTTTAAAATCAGCATTTGAGGCAATAATTTGTGTTTTTGAAAATTACTTTTCCTTTGATTTCTTCTTTTTAATCTCTGAACTTTTGACTCTCTCTCTCTCTCTCTCTCTCTCTCTCTCTCTCTCTCTCTCTCTCTTTGTTTTTTGTGTGTCTGGACCTCAGCTCTATTTGACCTAGTATATATTCTAGTTTCTCTAGTCATCTCTGTCACACACTAGCAGCATTCTTTACCCTGCAGCCCTAGAATGTTTCAAGGGTGAAGATGTTCTCTAGTCTTGACTGTAATAAACATTCTTCATCCTGGCCAGGAGTCAGCAGATAGCTGGGTACTTCTAGTCACCTCACTGGGTAAAGGTTCAAAAATATTTATATGAGCCAATGAAGCTGAGCAACAGGTCAGTGTCAGTTCCAGTGTAAAACTGAAGTCCAAGACAGAGTGAGACAGAAACCCCAATATGTAGCCTGGACCAACTCTGAACACAGGTCATCAGTGCTGACACTCAAGGGAGAATTTTCAGTAATGCTGTAGGTCCTGGTGGGCTTGCTCCTGGCTTATTCCCTGGGTCTTCTGGGCCTGCAGTTGGTGTGCATTTGTGACCACTATTTGTCATTAGTGCAAAGTCACCTAATTCCTCAAGTGAAGGGCATACACACATGGAAGATGGCATAGGCTATTAATGGAAAAATAGGGCATAATACCTAGAAGGGGAAATGACACCCACAGAGATAAATAGAGGATAGATAGATAGATATGGATGACAGATAGATAGATAGCAAGAAGATCAATATCCTGAAAATAGATACTGACCACTAGAGATAATGCAGAGACAACTCACAAACCTCCTGCCACATACATAAGAAACAGAAAGAAGTGAGGAATAAAAGACTAAACTACTGACTTAGCCATTCCTGGCAACAAGAGAAATTATGGAAATTCCCTAGTGAGGTGGTATTAGTAATAAATACTAAACATATGCACCTGAAATATAAAGTTAATTCATAATTTATGCATAACCTGGCTAATGTTTTGTTAGTTTATCCTCACAATGATCAAATTATTCTTAATGAACTTTCTCATATTTAAAGGGCAATTAAATTCCTCATCCAGGTGTTGGGAGAGGCTTCCAATCATTTGGTCAGTGGATCAAGGCCTTAAAATATTTGACTTGTTCTTAAGTGGGCTCTTTATTTTCAGTATTTTTTTTTTTGAGAAAAATATGGTAATGAGAGTAATAAGAAGGCAACATTATAGATACCTTGAAACTTTTCATAACAAATAATAATTATGAGGATGAAGATGTAAAAGAATCAAAATAAAAATTTAAGCTACTAATTTTCACTTTTATGCATGGATAAGAGTAGCATTTTATGGCGCTATTCATATTTCCTTTCCTTTTGCATAGCAAAACAGGTTTAATAGCAAGATTACTCATTTATGAAATAAATGTGGATTCAATTAATAAGCTATACTCAGTCTATCAAATTCCTGTTTTTCAACAATGTGTTCACTGAGTAAGCTAATTTAATGGCTAACTAAAAAGAAAAAAGAATCGACATCCTCTCTAGTCAAAGATACATGTGGATAGAATTTAAGCAAGTAAGATTTTTCTCTGTGGAATACAAAAATATAACTGAGTACATATTTTAAACACATACACACAATGGAAGAAATCAAACTAAATGTGTGTGTTTAACCTCTTCAACTTTTTGAATATTGGATGTGGTAAGATTGGAGATGACGGACAAGTAGCTACATTAAAAGTTTTTGCTTTGTATATGTTATTTTTTTACCCTTCTCTGTTCAGAATCTAAGTGGAAACATATGACTTCTTCAGAGACATCTAGCCATTTATTCCTTTTAAAAATCTGTCAGTTTAAAGAAGATAAATTAAATGATTGTGCCAATAGTTGGTGACTAAATGAAAATGCTGGAAATTAAAACTTCTTTGCTAATAAATGTTCAGTTTTATTTGTACTTCATTATTGCTTCACATTGATCATTCTTTGGAATAAAAACTACACACTTCAAAAAATGAGTGCAAAAAGTAAAAGTAAACTATTGTGTTTTCTATTTGTATTTAATACATCTCCTTTTTGAGCAAAAATAGCCTCCAATTTACCAAGTTTCTTTTAAAAATAGAGACTGGCAGAGATGCCATAATTATCATCTTTAATTTATGCCAATAGCCAAGAAAAGTTAAATTTTGTTCCTAATAACCTTGATTCTCAAGAAAGATTTTGTGAGAATTAGTGTTTATTGGAGGAATTTGTGTGATTTTTAGGAATTCGTATTTCACCATTATCCATACTGTGCAGGAAAGACATAATGAATTTATCATGGCTTCTATACAACTTTCAATTTTCATCTGCCATCTGAGCTTTGGTATCTCAACATTATTCTAGAAAAAAATTATGAAGTAGTTCAATTTGACCCTTCTACTTTCCTTACATACCCTTTGGCATTTTCTTCTCCTTTCTTCAGAACCCATTGTTAGTAAATAGTTTCATCTTTAAGTCAATTAAACATTAGAGTTTTAACCAACTATTGCATTCAAGAAATAATTGCAGTTGCACGTGGTTTGATAAAAACAAAGAAGATTTCATGGGGTAATTTATATAATGAAAATCCAAGAATTTATGATAATGAAAAGGAAATATTCTTGGTCAAGAAGTTTCCCTAGAATCACAATAAAAAAATACCTACTTTATCATCAAATCATTTCTTAAAGTTTTATGTGTATTTGTGTGTGTGTGCTTTTCTGTATCCACATGTGTGTGAGATATTTCTTATATCTGTCATAATTTTGAGTGTTGCATAAATAAAATGATCATAAGCTAAAATGAAGCCATATGCATATACTATATATATGCACACACATATACATACATTCATATATACATGCACACATATGCTTACACATATATGGTATTTCATTGCACTGATTCCCCCAGGGGATGCTTTAAAAAATGCCAATCTGATTTATTTCTCAAATCAAGAAATGACAGCTATAATTTGTGAGGATTGACAACCAAGACAAGTGCAACGGCATTTAAACCAATGAGTAATCAGAATAGATGACAGCTATGTTTCAAGACACAAATTTCCTATGGGGCACGACAGTTTGGCAAACAATTGTTAGCAAACCATGGTCGTATGAAATTAAATTTATGATCACTGAAATTTTAGGAGATGCCAATACTTACCACAATGTACTTGACGAGCAGTACAACATTCACCCGAAAAAACATCTGCAAAAGAATATCTAAAGCTGTAAGTATATATCAGGAATTAAATTTTTGCCATAAGAAATATCAGTTACTACATATCAAACATCTTCCTCAGAGCTAGTGGAGACACTAAATCAATATGTAAAATGCCAACAAGAAATTGTGAAATATAATCTCTACACTGTCAAGGAGCATTCTCCAGAATATTCACACTGGCAAATGTTGCAGTCTACTAAGTATGCCACCATCCTGGCAAGCAATGAGTCAACTTCTATAAAAATACAGAAGTGGCTTAAGTTTGGAAGTTCACCAGCTATGACAAGGAACTTGTTGTTGTTGTTAGGTGCTGTCGAGTCGGTATCCGACTCATAGCGACCCTCATAGGGTTTTCAATGGCTGATTGTTTCGGGATTGCCTCGGGAGTGGATTGCCAGGCCCTTCTCCCATTTTTGCGGTGCTGGGAATTGAACTCGGGGCCTCAGAGACTGCAGCGCAGCGCTCTACCAACTGAGCTAAATCCCAGCCCGACAAGGAACTTACTATGCCGAAAAATACAAAGGTTCTGAAGCACTGGCTTAACTTCTCCCACCTATTACCCGATAATCCACAACATCAAGTAAGAAGTGCTGGGGGCAGGTGCCAAAAACAAAGGCAAGAAGCAAAAGAGAACAAATAATCAAGATCAGCCCTTTAAAAATCCTCAGTAAACTGTTTTCCTCCTGATTCTCATTCCGGTTGCCCTTCTAATGTGCTGTTTATTGTGATGTCCATCTTCCTTTCTAGATCCCCAAAGCATGGCTTGCCCTATTATTACCTCCTTCTCTTGAATTAAAACTAAACTCACTCCTATATCCTATCAAATGATATTCTTTGGGAGACACTTTATTTCATTGATGTAAACATTTTATGAAAAATACCTCCCATGCAGTAAGTGATGTGATAGGCACTGAGGATGTAAGACTGAAGGAGAAACCCTTCTTTCATCAAGAAGCTTCCTGTCTAGAATATTCCTACTCATGGGCTAAAAATGCATTTTTTGCAAGGGAGGTCCAGTTTTGCACTTTAATAGATTACTTCCAACAAGAAATTATACTTTAAGAAAGAACATTTAGTGGAAAGAATGTTACATACTGCATGAAAATGGGAAGGTGGTTTAGTGGTGGGTAGAGAGATGAGAAAGACAGGCCTTATGTAATAGTCATGTAATTTATTGGCTCATTCAATATTATTTTCTTAAAAATGCAACCCGTTACAGAGTAAACATAATGCCTATTAAATAAATTATCTGGTCACTGTGGAATTAACATGTGATTATCTCTGTAAGTCTTACAATGGTAAAGTCAAGTTCATATGCTGAGAAATGAATGCCAGCTGTGGAGTAAGAACATTCTCCTTTTCAGACACCTAAGTAAGGGCTGGCCTGCAGCGGTAGCCCTGTGGCATCCAATCCCGTCAGATCTCAGAAGCTAAGCAGGGTCGGGCCTGGTTAGTACCTGGATGGGAGACTGCCTGGGAACACCAGAAGCTGTAGGCTTGGGAGAAGGACCTGGCAACCCCCTCCCAAAAATCAATCTGCCATTGAAAACCCTAGGAACAGCAGAGAAGCACTGACAATAGTGTTTCCCCTGTTGAACAGAGGGTCGCTATGAGTCGGATACTGACTCGACGGCACCTAACAACAACAACAACAACAAGTAAGGGCTGACTGGAGAAATAGTCAAAGATAGAAAGAAATGATCTCAAACAGAGGTGCCTTATTGTAGTGTGATGGTTTCCTCCAGGCTGGACATGACTATCATTGTCTTAAAGCCAACAAATGTGGTGTCTTCCAGAAGACCTTGGCCCACAGTCATGGCAATGAAATCAACTATACAGCTGATGGTTTAGCTAATAATAGTAGAAGACATGTTAGCATTTTCTTGTGGAGGGAGAAGGAGGGTTGTGAGACTCTCACAAGAGTCCTTGAGATCCCTCTCCTCATGCCTCCCACGACCATATAAGAGGTAAATGATTGGCCAGGGGTAAGACATGTGGTACAATTGGTGGGGGGGTGTCTCATGGCATTCTTCAGTGGCATAGATGTCTGTGAGGCTTCTAGGGAGTCATACTTGCTATTGTAAGAAACCCTAATTCTGGGAGTGACTCTCTGGGGGCAACTCTTCAAGCAGAACTTCTCAGCAAGACTTCTTCAGAGTAATTCTTCCAGGTGGTGTGGCTGTCTGTGAGTCTCCCAAACTACTGCAAACAACCCCAATAAACTCATTGGTTTTTCAAGTATTAAAGCGATATCCCTTCTCTGGTCTGCCTGCATCCTTTCTGTATGGGGGGTAAATTGATGTCGCCTTTATGTATCCCCAGGAAGAGTGGTTCAACACTTGTCCTTCAAGAGGACATTTGTCAATGTCTGAAGACATTTTGAGTTATGACAATTGGGAGACATCCTAATGACACAGTGCACAGAGCTCTGGGGTGCTGGTCAGTATCCTACAATGTACATGATTGCTCCTTACAAAAAAATAAAAGTCAACAGTCCACAGCCATTCCACCCTGGTGTCCAATCTTGGTGGACCTCAAAAACTAAGCAGGGTAAGATCCAGGTTAGACTTTGTCTGGGAGATAGCCTAGGAATACCAGATGCTGTAGGTTTGGCAGAAGGGGGCATACTAGCTGCTGTATGCTTGGGAGAAGGACCTGGCAGCTCACACTCAAAACAATCAACCATCAAAAACCCTATGAATAGCAGACCAGCACTGTCAGATATAGTGCTAGTCATGGCACAGGGTGAGATAGGGTTTTGTTTTGTTGTACATAGGGGTCTATGAGTCTGACCTAAATTGACCACTCCTAACAACAAAAGTCAACAGGACCAAAGCAGAGAAACCATGTATAAAGAGTTGTGCCAAAAGTAGCATCTTTTTTTTTTTATCCTGAGATCTCTCCTGAAATGGGCTATGGACAAGCTTACCATGATAGGATTTAAAAAGTGCTTACTACCTTGAGTTCATTATTATACATTATATACTTATATCAAATTATCATAATGTATCTCATAAATATATACAAATACTTCCAGCAAGGACAATGTCAAACTACCAATGTGAACTTTCTGAACAATGATTTAAGATTTGTATAATCGGCTGCCCACAACTGGTGAGTTCTAGCTCCATCATGCTGTTGCAAGTAGCCATTATCCCTTATTCTTTTCTGAATCCTTTCCTGATAACCCAAGACTATTTCTTGCACATTTAATACTGCAAGTATCATATCCCCTTATTCATATTTCTTAACAGGCACATTACTTAACCCTACTGTAATAAAAATGTATTCAGTTATATTGAACTCAAGGATTTGTGATTTCTGGTAAATTTTTGTGTATTTTCTTTTGAAATCCACATTCTTTTGAAAGATCTTTAAATCTTTAAAGTATTTTTTAAGTTTCCGCTTCAGTCATGTTAAAGTATATCAAGCCAAAGGGCTTTTGTTCAAGCTTAAGCCAAAATAATATGGGGGAAAGTATACCTTCTGAGAGGCAGCCTAACCACTAATAAAAGTGAGACATGTTACCTTGGAAAGCTAACTTGGAGATATTTTTCACTAACGGGATATCTCTTCCAAGGTTTAGTTCAAGGAAATTGTTTTTTTATTTACACAGTTGTTTATAATCAACTTTGCTAGCTTAAGCTATTTCTACTTATATATTATTAGGGACTGGCTGGAGTTTAGCTTAGTTGGTAGAGTGCCTCTCTGCAGTCTCTGAGGCCCAGGGTTCCATCCTCAGCATTGTAAAACTAGGAGAAGGACGTGACAATCCACTCTTGAAACAATCCTGAAACAATCAGCTATTGAAAACTCTCTGAGGGTGTAACTAACAACAACAATATTATTAGAGACTTCTTAATGGGGACCAGTTTTTCTCAGAAAGGATTCCTTTACTGATTTATTCCCAAGTAATTCCTTTCCTGAATGGAACATATTTTTTAAGAGAAATATTTAATAATTGCTCTGGCATCCAGAAAAGAAAAAGTGAAGACTTTTTGAGCTACCATAAGAAAGGGTGCACCTTAAATATTAGCAAATTGTTTCATTTCATCTGGAAAGATAATACAGATATCTTTCCGAATCCTAAAGAAATCACAGAGTACATATTACTGCAGTCATTTACCTTCTCTAATCGTACAAATATTAGACAAAAGACATTAGGCAGTATATTTGTTTTATGCAAAGACCAATTATAAAATGTTTATCACCAATGAATGTTCTCTTTCTCTCTCTCTCTCTCTTTCTGTATATGTGTATGAGTGTGTATATGTGTGTGTGTGTGTGTGCATGTGCACGTAGTCACAGATTTATGTAGATCTGGCAAACTATAATACAGTATAAACAGAGGAAATGATCTTCCTGTAGGTATAAGCAAAAGGATAAATTAAATAAATCCTAATATGTTATGGTGTAGGATATTCTCCCAATACTTTATGGAATTCTAAGTTGAAACCTAAAGAGTAATGTCTCCTTAGGACGTGATGGTGATTATAAACAAAATATGTATGAGATTTTTTTAAATCCATATTTAGAAAGCATATTTACTTGATAGTCATACTACTTTTTACTTACTTGCTTTTCAGCAGTATGTGGAAAAGTAAAAGCACTTTAAGGAGATCTTCTAGATGTGACTCAGTAGGAGCAGAAGTTTTTTTTTAATCACTGAGCCAACCTAAACTCTATTTCCAACTCAAAATCAAACCCAAATAATACCCAAATAACTTTTCTGGCTTAAGTTACTCTTTTAAGAAGTAAGTTTAAATTGGCAGCAGAAACAATTGTATGAACTGCTAGGGCAGAAACCTTAGAACAATGACATATAAACCTAGATTATCAAATGCTTGATAAGACCGAAAATCCTTAGAGAAGATCATTTTCATCTTGATGATTTATCATTTTGTGGTTATTTATGTGCCATTGAAAAATGATTTGTTCTTGGGCTCGCATGTCAAAAGGAACTAGTAACAATTTTGAAAGACTAATATTATATTAGGCAGGCATCCCAAAAGTTGATAGGATACAACTGTATAGTACAACTTGGTGATGTAAATGGCGTATGTTTATAAAGAAATGGACTTTATAACTTTCTTAAAGCTAGCCCCATTGAATGATAGGCCTTTTTGCCTAGGAGTGAAATAATTACGTATGGTACCATACCACAAAAGTCTCTTAAAAAGATATTGCATCAGGGTTGTGATGTTGTAATTTAAAATTTTAAAGGTAAGGGAGTGAGCTTTTAAACTTAATATATCAGGAACTTTGGATCCTTTCCACTCAAAACTTGGCTTGCAATTTGTCTCCGCAGATGATGTTAATGGTTTAAATTAGTTATGGCTTTTCAAATCGTGAAGTAGCCAATAATTTAGCTTTGACCAGAGTTTAAATGATTAGTTTTAACCAGATCAGTTATTTTAAAAATCAGGCTTTACAATAAAAGAACTAAATGTGGTTAGTTAACATTTCTCATTGCTCAGAGACATACTTAAAAATAAGATTCCAGAAGTTTTAATCTGAGAGGGAACTATTTATTGCTGTGGATAATTTTCCAACATGTGTAAATGAAGATTTGAGATGTATGTCAATGGTTTCAAGACATGAATTCCTTCTATCCTCATGTATACATTTGTGTGTATACATACATGATGTTGTTATGTGCCATCATGTCAGTACCCATTCAAAGTAGCCCTATGTACAACAGATAAAACACTGCCTGACGTTGTACCATGCCTGGCACTATTGTCAATATTTCTCTGCTATTCATAGGATTTTCAATGGCTGATTGTTTTTGGGGGTGAGCTACCAGGTCCGTCTCCCAAGACTACGTGGTGTTCCCAGGCAGTCTTCCACACATGTACTAACCAGGCCCAACCCTGCTTAGCTTCCCAGATCTGACAGGATCAGACAGATTGCAGGCATATACATACACACATGAATGATATGTCCATTGCTCCCCTAAGTTTCATAGGTTGTAGTATAAATTTGAAGTTGAGTATGATTTGCAAATTGTAGGAAAAAAATTGAGGTCAAATGATGGTACGTCTCCCAAATTCATCCCATTACAAACTTATAGTCTTTAGAATTGCAGTTATCTAGATTTTGCAAAAGCCTTAGGTAGCAGGTTGCCAGTTTCCATTAAGCTTACAAAATATTAGTCTTGTTCAAGAGTTTTAGCTTGCTATTAAATAACTTGGCATACAGAGGGATATAATGCCCATCTCTTATTGCCTCCACCTACAAGTGCACTCAAAGGCTGTTAATGGAGAGGCTGAACAGGAGGCTGTATATGAGGTATACAAATCCTAAATATCTTCTTATGGTTAACTGTATGGCTTTTATTTGTCCCTTTGTGGGCAATTATGCTAACTGTGATCTTCTATTATTCCTTTTCATTGGTGATTCAAATTAACATTACTACCAACATAGGCAAGGAAGGTTAGCTGTGTAACAGAAGAGGAAATTTGAAAACCCACTTCTTCTAAGTACCTTTTGCTCTTATCTAGATATTCTCACCTTTAAATAAATGTAGCAAAAACCAAGAAAGTTTATCATATTTATCTGGAATTAAACATAGTGCAATGTGTGTTACGAAGTAGATCACAACCAATTCAAGCTCCCCCCAAGTTTCTGGATTCTTTTTCTGTAACGAAAATATTTTGAGTCCATAACAAGTGTCTACTCATCTATGAACTTTTAAGTTCAATAAATATCAGAGCTGAATTAAGTGAGTACTATAACAACAATGGGCTGGGATTTAGCTCAGTGGGTAGAGCACTGCGCTGCAGTCTCTGAGGCCCAGAGTTCAATTCCCAGCACTGCAAAAATGGGAGCAGGACCTGGCAATCCACTCCCAAGGCAATCCCGAAGCACTCAGCCATTGAAAACCCTATGAGGGTCGCTATGAGTCGGATACCGACTCGACGGCACACAACAACAACAACAACAATAACAACAATGCCTACAGCCATAGCACTGTGGCATCTGATCCTGTTAGATCTTGGAAGCTAAGCAGGATCAGGCCTGGTTAGTACTTGGATGGGAGACCGCCTGGGTACATCACGTGCTGTAAGCTTGGGAGAAGGACCTGGCAACCCACTTCCGCAAAACCATCTGCCATTGAAAACTATGAATAGCAGAGAAGCAGTGGCAATACTGTCTTACCTATTGAAGATAGGGTTGCTCTGAGTCGGACACCGACTTGACGGTTCCTAACATCAACAGCATATTTTCAGGAGCAATTTTGAAATAAAATAAACATACTGCACTGGGAACCAAGTTGTCTGTCACCACAGTGATCTAAGTTACACACAGCCTTTGACCTTGTTTTTTCCAGCTGTCAAATGGGAGGAAATTGATTTATCATTTTTTAAATTGTCAGCCTGACACAACATTAATGGCCCTACACCATGATTTTAAAAACTATGATAGGGACAGGATGAAAAAATGAAAGGAGAAAAAGAGAACTGACATTTATTTAGAGACATTTATTTCAAGTCAGGAGAGTTTTACAACTAAATTTAATAATGGAAGTGGAAAAACAGAACAAAAGAAAGAAGTGTGATATGAGTGTTCCCACATAATAATTTGATCCTCTCCCTCCTGGCTTCCACAATCACCTCCTCAAATATGAATGAGATGCTTAGAAAACAGTGGCTTTTTATGTCAACTTACAGAATCTAAGGCTCTTCAGTGAACAATGAAATGAAATGAAAGTGAAAAGAAAGTGAAAATTACAGGAGAGGAAACTAGATTTGTAAACTTCAGATTTTCCTGTGTTTCTCTTCTTCCTGTGTTTCTCTTTTCCTTCCTTACAATGTCAGTGGTATCAGCAAGTCAAGTCAGGAAGCTAGAAATGGAAAGTAGTTACATCAACAAGCTCTAAGAGATGAGGCACAGTGAAGAGGAGGCTACATAAAATAGGAATTAAATGGTGATCCTTTTGGATATACACTGTACACAGTGCTCTTGGTTTTCAGATTATGTTTATTTAGCCAAAGAATTATTTCTCCCGTGCATTTATTAATTTGTGCATTCAAATAGTAGCCAGGTGTGGGGATACATGCCTATAATCCCAGCACTTGGGAGGCTGAAGCAGGAGGGTTGTGAGTTCTAGGCTAGAGGTAGTCTGTACAACTTAATGAGACCCTGTCTTAAAAATAAAAGAAGTAAAAAAGGAGCTGAGGGTGCAGCTGAGTGATAGAACACTTGCCTAGCATGTGTGAGGCCCTGGGTTCAGCCTACCGGTACCGCAAAACAAAACAAAACAAAACAAAACAAAACAAAAAAAAAACCTATTTGTGTAGCAACTATGTGGCAGGCACTAAATATACTGAGATATGAGGACAAATAAGGCACAGTCCCCATCTCCCAGTAGTGTGCTGTAGAGTTCAATAATACTGGATTGTATGTCCTTTGTTACAATGGCAAGTGTCAACAGCTTATGTCATAATTATAATCTGACAGAGAAACTGAGTATTATATAATCAAGCAAAGTCATTCAGTGCATACCCACACCATGGTGCTCTGCTACTATGAAAAATTATACTCACAAATGCTTCTTGCTAGTAGTTTTAAAAGATGAAAAATATCTATGCACTAGAAATTAATCCCAATTCATTCTAGATATTATTTTATGTAGAATTAGGATATGAAGATATTAGCCAAGAGAATGAAAAATGAATGTACTTGCATACAACTGTGAGTTCTATTTTTTAAGCTTAGCCGCTTAGCTGTAACATTTGTACATTAGCTAAATAACATCTCAAGGGGAGCTGGAGATAGAACCTTGATGTCTACTGATTGTACATGTGTGAGTTTGTGCTCTCAAAGGATGGTCCTTTAAAAACTCCCTGCTGGAACCTATTGTGCATATTGTAAAAGGATTGTTGCTAAGTGCCAATTGAGCTAGTACTGTATACTTGCCATTTAAAAAGAAGATTTCAGACCACTTGATTATGTTAAATAGAAATGTTTGAAATTTATACAGAATTACATCAAAATGGCACAGTAGTTATATGTCTAAAGAGCTGCAATAGCTTTATCCCATAACTAATGTCAATCCTTCTGGTAGATGATTTAATGTAAGTCTGTCACAGAATATATTATTCAAAAAATATAGAAATCCTCGGAATAGTAAGGTCATAGATATATACCAATAGAATTTAAATTCATGTTTGTATTGAAATATACCTACATATATACATATATATGGTCTCAATTTATACAAGTGGAATTGTGTCTGAGTTTTTAGGTACATTTTTAAGTCAGGTCTAAATCAACTAAGTTTTATTGTGTGCTTTCTAAAATTGAAGCACCATTCTGGTATTGAGCAGGGTTCTTGTGTGATAGCAACATACATTTCTTTTAGTGATTCCTTCTGAACATTTTATCTCTTCACAGACTAAATTTTCCCTCAAAAATAGGGGAGCAGGTGAATTCTTGCAATCTGCAGAGTGGGTCTTCTCCATAAATCAGTTGTATTTTCAGTGAATATATGTTATATGTCAATTGGTTGTAAAACACATGTCATGGATATAATACCTTAATTCATAAAGACAAAAACTGGTAAGGCAGTGAACTAAAGCCCATGACTATGTATCCTTCCTTCTAATAACTCATTAAAATAACAACAACATAAAAGGAAAATTTTTAAAGAATGAAACTAAGCTCAATATAAAAAATAAAAAAGAGGTTCTTTGGGCCAGAAATTTTGGGAAAATCATGGAAGGTGTAAACTATGTGTATGTCAGGAGAGGACGGTAGGTGAGAAAAAGGAAGGGCGCATGTTACAACACCAAGGATGGTTACAGGATTCCCAAGAATTCACGAGAAAAGCTGGAGTCACCAAACTGTTTCATTTCATGGTATATGAAGTCTACCCCAGTAAAGATGTTTGTTCATATTTTTTTCAGGGAGACAAAAGAACATTAAAGAGTAATAAGGCAACCATCAGGGCATAGGACCAGCAGGATTTCTTGTTTCTTTCCCCTCCTTGAAGATTATTGATAAGGAGAAGCTCCAGCTTCATGGAATTCTTCTAAAAATAAAAACAAAAATGAGACCCAAGAAGGGCTTCTGGGGTGAACACAAGGCTAGAAAAGAAAAATGACCTCAGGTTGCGCCTAGATCCTTACCACCACCATGAAGAATTAGGAAGACAGAAGAAGACGCATCTATCTACCTGCAAAACAAAAATGCTAAAATCTTCCACTTCCATGGGAAACCTTCCCTAACACTGGTTTTGGGAAGGACCTCCTTTTGCTACCTTGCCCAAGCAAAGCCTACTTCCTGGCCTGGTCTGTCCAATGACACTACCCTGCCGCCATACCTCTCCTCCCCACTCTGTCCCAAACTCTCATTCAGAAGAAAGACGAATTTTAGAAACTCTTTATCTTCAGGGGAATGAACGCCAGCTAAACATATTAATCAATCTGGTCCTTCATTTAAAAATGTGAACCTCAATCCATGTATTATTGGATGATGGATGTAAATCCAATGGCTTGAAATGGAAGGATCAATATGAACAAACAGGTAATTCTGAGAATTATTATCCTTAGATTTAAAAAAGCCTGCAGCGGTAGCCCTGTGGCATCCGATCCTGTCAGATCTCAGAAGCTAAGCAGGGTCGGGCCTGGTTAGTACCTGGATGGGAGACCGCCAGGGAACACCTGATACTGTAGGCTTGGGAGAAGGACCTGGCAACCCCCTCCCAAAAATCAACCTGCCATTGAAAACCCTATGAACAGCAGAGAAGCATTGAAAATAGTGTTTCCCCTGTTGTACAGAGGGTCGCTATGAGTCGGATACCGACTCGACAGCACCTAACAACAACAACAACAGATTTAAAAAAGTGTCTCACAACATTGCTATAATGAAAGTGCTAACCACAGAACTAAAATAGTTTCTAGGATTTAAAATATGAATGCAAAGTTAGAAAGCAGAATCCCTGAACTATAGAACAAACAACTTACTGGAAATATCTCCAAACAAGCAATTTGAGACAGGAGCTTAAAGAAATTTCTTAGAATTTGTCTCAAAAGCCAAAGAAATGAAAAATATGAGTCAAATGTTAGAAGATAGATAGTTTGATCCAAGAGTTATAAAATTTATCCTATAAAGCTTTAGAAGCAAATGTCAGAGACAATGAATGGCTATGGGAGAAAGGATGGAAGAAAAAAATTTCATCACATCTCACAGCTATCAGAATGACAAAAATTCAACTGGGTAAAATTCAGTGTTGACAAAGATATAGGAAGTAAGCAATATTGCAAATTATTAGGAATGTAATCTGTGCAACTTCTTTGTGGAGAAAAAATTGTTTTTTAATCTAGCATTCTACTTCTAAGAATTTGCCCAGTAGATATCTTGCCCAAGGAGACACATGTATTGCAATCTTTACTTTAGGAAGCTTTTAATAGCTAACACTTGAAACAATATATATACCTAACTGTAGTGGCAGCCTGCAGCTGTACCAACCTGGCATCTAATCCTGTCAGAATTTAGAAGCTAAAGCAAGATATGGCTTGGTAAGTACTTAAATGGGAGTCCACCTGGGAAACCAGGAGCTGTAGACTTGGGAGAAGGACCTGGTAGCCCACTCCCCCGCCAAAAAAAAAAAAAAAAATCAGCCATTGAAAACCCTATGAATAGCAAAGAAGTATTGATACAGTGTTGGGCATGGCACAGGGTAGGGGAGTGTTTCATCTGTTGTAGGTAGGATTGCTATGAGTTGGAATTGACTGGAAGGCATCTAACAACAACCACAATAGTGGCCGTACATCTATGTTGTTGTTAGGTGCTGTCCAGTTGAGGCTGACTCATAGTGACTCTATGTACAACAGAAGGAAACACTCCCCAATTCTGTGCCAGGTATGATCTTATTTATGTTTAAGCCCATTGTTGCAGACACTGTGTCAATTCATCTAGTTGAGGGTCTTCCTTTTTATAGCTGACCTGACACTCTCCCAAACATAATGCCCTTCTCCAGGGATTGGTCCCTCTTGACAACATGTCCAAAATACATAGGATGCAGTCTAGCCATCCTTGCTTCCATAGAGCACTTTGGTTGCATTTCTAGAACTGATCTGTTGGTTCTTTTGGAAGTCCATGGTATATTCAATATTCTTCTCTAGCACCATATTTCAAAAGCATCAATTCTTCTCTTGTCTTTCTTTTCCAAAGTCCTACTTTCACAACCATATAGTGCAACTGAAAATACCATGGCATGAGTCAGGCGCACCTTTGTCTTCAAAGTGAAATCTTTATTTTTCAACACTTTAAACAAGTCCTTTGCAACAGCTTTTCTGAATGCAATGCATCTTTTGATTTCTTGACTGCTGCTTCTGGGCGTGTTGATTATAAAATGAAGTAGAGCAAAATCTTGGACAACTTCAATCTATTGTCCAATTATCATGAAGTTGTTACTTGACCCATTTCTAAGGATTTTAGTTTTCTTGATGTTGAGGCACAATCCATGTTGAAGTCTGTGTTCTTTGATCCTCAGCAGTAAATGTTTCAAATCCTCTTCACTTTCAGCAAGCAGAGTTGTGTCATCTACATAATGCAGGTTGTTAATGAGTTTTCTTCCAATCATGATTCCACATTCTTCTCCATTAATTCTAGCTTCTCAGATTATTTACTCAGCCTAGAAATTGAAGAGGTACAGTGAAAGGATATAGCCCTAACACACACCTTTCTCAACTTTAAACAAAGCAGTGTTTCCTTGTTCTGTTTGAATGACTGCCTTCCTAGTGCATGCACAGATTTGTCATGAGTACAATTAGGTGCTCTGGTATTCCAATTCTTTGCAGGGCTATCCATAATTTGTTATTATCCACACAGTCAAATGCCTTTGCATAGTTGATAAAACATAGACACATTTTTGCTATTCTCTGCTTTTGGCTAATGTCCACCTGACACCAGTAATGATGTCTCTGGTTCCACACCCTCTTCTGAATCAAGCTGGATTTTCCAGCAGTTACCTGTCCATATACTGCTGCAGTTGCTTTTGAATGATCCCTCATAAAATTTTGCTTTAAGTTTGAAATTAATGATATTATTCGATAATTTCCACATTTGATTGGATCCTCTTTCTTGGGAATAGGAACAAATATGAATCTCTTCCAGTAAGTTGGCCAGGTAGCTATTTCCAAACCTGTTGGCATAAACAAGTGTTTTCTGTACTTTGGGGCTTGTATGTTGTGCTGCTGAAAGCTATGCTACCTGTATTAGAGATATCAGTATGGTCATCCATGGTGGACAAATTTCAGCTGAGCTTCCAGACTAAGATAGACTAGGGGGTAGGACCTGACAGCCCAATCCAGAAACAATTAACCATTGAAAATCCTATGAATAGCAGAGAAACAATGTCAGATATAGTGCCAGAAAATGAGCCTTCCAGGTTGGAAGGCACTCAAAAGATGACTGGGGAAGAGTTGCCCACTCAAAGTAATTATTGTTGTTGGTTGCTGTCTCATAGCAACCCTATGTACCACAAGCAAAACCCTATTGTCAGTGCTTCTCTGCTATTCATAGGATTTTCAATGCCTAATTGTCTTTTTGGAGTGGGTTGACAGGTCCTTCTCCCAAGCCTACAGCAGCTGGTTTTCCCAGGTGGTCTCCATTCATGTACTAACTAGGCTTGACCCTGCTTGGCTTCTGAGATCTGACTGGACTGGACGCCACAGTGGTAAGGTTGCATGCTCTCAAATTTGAGTCTACCTTAATGATGGAAATGGAATAAAGTACCAGGGACCTCAATTTGCTGATGTATCTTGACTAAAAATGAGGAGGAACAACTGTAAACATCTATTAATAATTAGAATATGGAATGTATGTAGCATGAATCCGGGAAAATTAGAACTTGTCAAAAGGGAAGTGGAGCATATAAACATTGACATTCTAGGCATCAGTGAGCTAATAAGGACTGGCAGGAGCCATTTTGAATCAGGTAATCATATGATATACTGTGCTAGCAATGTCAGATTAAAGAGAAATAGGGTTGCATTCAACATCAAAAAGATATCTCAAGATCTGTCCTGAAATACAAGGCTGTCAGTGATAGAATAATGTCCATATGCCTGCAAGGAAGTCCAGTTAATATGACTGCTATTCAAATTTACACACCACCAGTAGGGCAACAAATGAAGATAGGGAAGATTTTTACCAGCTTCTGCAATCTGAAATAGATCAGACATGTAATCAGTATGTATGTCTATGCAGTCATTTAAAAAATAAAATTTATACTTGGTGCCATGGCACATGCCTATAATCCTAGTGACTCAGGAAGCAGAGGCAGGAAGATTGAAAGTCTGAAGCAAGTGGAAGCCTGAGCAATTCAGAGAAACCCCATCAAAAATAAAATAATTATTTTCTTTATCTGTAAATGTTTGTGGGATACAGAGTAATAAGACTTTTGCTATATCCATTATTCAACTCTTAAATCACTTTTGGTTACATTTTCATCAACTTACATATTTTACAGAAACATTTGATTATTATGTATAAAAATTATATGCATTCATGGGTTGTATTTTCATTGATTTTTCTTTCGTTTCCTCTATTTTTCCAATTTATTCATACAGATGCTTCATGTATTTTGAGATTTTCCTCTCCCTCTTTTCCCATTTTCCTCTCTATTTACCCTCCCCTTCACCTTTTCCCTCACCTCACTCCCACTGCTGATACCCTCCCCATTCTTTCTACTTATATTTTTCCCTCTTAGATAAGTATGATTGTTCCTTTTTATAAATCTACATGTGGATGTGGTTTTTTTTTACTTCCCTTAAGTTAGTTTCAGTTCCCACAGAAAAGTGAGAATATATGGGACTAGACTAATTCACTTAAGATGATGTTCTCCAGTTCCATATATTTTGCTGCAAATGATATAATTTCATTCTTATTTATTGCTGAATAACATTCCATTGTATGTATATACTACAAATTTTCAATCCACTTCTCTGTTGATGGGCATCTTGGTTGATTTCATACCCTTGTGATTGTGAAGATTGCTGCATTAAATATAGGGGTTCAGGTGTCCCTCTGGTATCATAACTTATATTCCTTTGGGTATATTCCCAGGAGTAGTATAACTGGGTCATATGTCAGTTCTAGTTTTAGTTTGTAAGGTACCCCCATGTTGATTCCCAAAATGGCTGAACTAATTTACAATCCCACCAGCAATATAATAGTCTTCCTTTATCTCTGCATCCTCACCAGCATTTATTATTATTTGTTTTGTTAATCTTGGCCTTACTAGAGTAAGATGGAATCTCAGTGTTGTTTTGATTTGCATTTCCCTAATGGGTAGAGATATTGAATACTTTTTTATGCGTTTATTGGCCATTCCTACTATTTCCTTGAGAGGTGCCTGTTCAGTTTCATTGCCCACTTATTTATTGAGTTATTTGTTGTCTTGGTGTTTGATTTCTTAAGTTCCTGGTATATTCTAGAAATTAGACCTCTATCAGATATATAGGATTCCAAATTTTTCTCCCAGTCTGTGGGCTGTCCCTTTATTCTGTTGATTGTTTCTTTTGATATACAGATTTTTAGCTTCATGTAAACCCATTTGTCAATTATTGGTGCAGTTTCCTGGGCTGTTGGAGTCTTGTTGAGGAAATATTTGCCTATGCGTATGTGTTGGAGCATATTCCCTATATTTTCTTCTAGTAGCTTTAACATTTCTGATTTAATGTTTAGGCCTTGGATCCATTTTTACTTGATTCTTGTACCAATTGAGAGATATGGGTCTATTTTCAGTCTTCTGTCCAAGGATATTCAGTTTTCCCAGCACCATTTGTTGAAGAGACTATTTTTTCTCCATTGAACATCTTTAGACGCTTTGTCAAAAATCAGGTGGCTATAATTGTGTGGATGTATTTCTGGGTCTTCAGTTCTGTTCCTTTGATTTTAAAGTCTATTTTTAAACCAGTACCAAGCCATTTTTGCCACTATGTCCCTGAAGTATAGTTTGAAATTAGGTATTGTAATACCTCCTGCACTATTTTTGTAGCTTAGGGTTGTTTTGGCTATACGTGGTCTTTGTGCTTTCATATGAATTTTAAGATTATTTTTTCTATTTCTGAAAAACCTTTCATTGGAATTTTGGTGGGGATTGCATTAAATCTATACATCACTTTTGGTAGTATAGCCATTTTCTCAATATTACTTCTCTTGGTCCATAAGCAAGGGAGGTCCTTCCATCTAGTATCATTTGCTAATTCTTTCTTTAATGTTTTGAAGTTTTCCTTGCAGAGATCTTTACCTTCTTTGGTTAGATTGTATCTTAGATATTTAACTTTTTGGTGGACTATTGTGAATGTGATTGTTGCCTTGATTTCCTTCTCTTCCTGCTCACTATTTGTGTAAAGAAAGGCTCCTGATTATTGCATGTTACTTTTGTATCCTGCTATTTGATGAAGGAGCTAGTTAGCCCTAAGATTTTTCTAGTGGAATTTTGGGGGTCCTTTAGATAAAGTATAATGTCATCCATGAATAAGGATAATTGGGCCTCTTTTTACCCTTTTTATCCTTCTCTTGCCTGATTGCTCTGACAAGGACTTCAATCTCAATATTGAATAAGAGAGGAAGGAGTAGACATCCTGGTCATGTTCCTGGTATTGGAATCCTTTTAATAAATTTTTCCATTTATTATGATGTTGATTGTAGGTTTTTTCATAAATGGCCTTTATGATGTTGAGACAAGTTCCTCCTATACCCAGTTTCCTCAGGACTTTTATTATGAGAGGATGTTGCGCTTTGTCAAAGGTCTTTTTAGCATCAATTGAGATGATCATGTGATTTCTGTCTGCAAGTCTCTTGATAAACTGAATTACACTAAATGATTTTTGTATGATGAACCACCCTTGCACTTGTGAAATGAAACCAACCTTACCATGGCGTATGATCTTTTTGATGTGTTGTCACATTCAATTTGCCAAGATCTTTTGTAGGATTTTTGCATCAAAGTTCATTAGAGAAATTAGTCTATAGTTCTCTTTTTTTGAAGAGTCTTTTTCTTATTTTGTGACAGTGTGACAGTGGATTCATAGACTGAGTTTGGAAGAATCCCTTCCTTTTTTATTTTATGAAATAATTTGAGGAGAATATGTATTAATTCTTCTTTGAATGTTTGTTTGGTAGAATTCAGCTGTGAATCCACCAGAAGCTGGGATTTTCATTTTTGGGAGGTGTCCTCTGGGCTTAGCTTTGCTAGTTCATATATGTTAAGGAATTTATCCACTTCTTCACTTTAGGGGGGTACAGTTTCTCAAAGTAGTCTCAGATGTTCTTCTGAATTTTGTAGGCATCTGTTGTTATGTCCCTATATTCATCTCTAATTTTTAAAATTTGAGCCTTTTCTCTCTTTCTTTTGGTGAGACTTGCTAAGGGCTTGTCAATTTTATCCACTTTTTCAAAGAACTAGAACTTGTTTTTGTTTCTTCTCAGCATTGTCTTTCTAAATTCCAATTGGTTAATTTTGGCTTTGATCTTGATAACTTCTTTCTCTGTAGCCTTTTTGGGGCTGGCAAATTGTTCACCTTCTAGGGTCTTAAGTTGTGTCATTAAGTTATTTAATTGGACCCTTCTCTAATTATTGATGAAGGCACTCATGGCTATGAACTTTCTTCTTAGGACTGCCTTTGCTGTATCACATAAATTTTCATAGGATATATTTTCAGCCTCATTTGATGGCAAGAATTTTCTGATTTCCTCTCTGATCTCTTCCATGACTCATTGATCATTCAGAAGTGTGTTATTGAGTCTCCTTGTATTTGTAAATTTTCTGAAAATTTTCTTGCTTTTGAGTTCTAGTTTTATTCCAGTGTGATCTGATAAGGAACGAGGAATGATTTCAAATTTTTTGTATTTGTTGAGGCCACTTGTGGACTTAAAGTGTACTATATTTTAGGAAAGGTTCCATATGGTACTGGGATGAATTTATACATGGCCTCTGTTGGATGGACTATTCTGTTGACATCTGTCAATTCCAGTTGGCTTTGATGCTGTTTCTCAGCCGATTTTTTGCTTTGTTGACCTGTCTCTAGAAGAAGTGGTGGTATCAAGATCTCCTATAGTTATCTTGTCTGGCCAAATGTGTTCCTTTATCTCCAATAAAGTTTGTTTTATGAAGCTAGGTATTTGTCAATATCATGAAATATCCTGAACTCTTCATCAGTTTTGAAAGATAGCTTTGCTGAGTAAAGTAATATTGGTTGGCATTTATTTTTTTTCAGGACTTGAATGATGCCTGGCCGTACTTTCCTTGCTTTTAAAGTTGGTCTTGAGAAGTCAGCTGTTATTCTGATAAGTTTGCCTTTGTAAGTTGTTGGGGTTCAGCTCAGGCCCAGCTGAGGTCAAAGCCTTGCCCCAACACTGAGTGGATATCAGGGATCCATGGAACTGGGTTGGTGTGATGGCTGGAGGCACTAAAGAAGGACCTCAGGAGACCATTGGGTTACTCCCAAAGTGAAGGACAACCAGCAAGCAGCCCTTAATAAGTGCCAGCTCAGAGCCAGCAGCATGGAATGCTGCAGGCTCACTGATGGTACAGCTCTGCTCTTAAAGCTACAGCAACAGATGTTCTGATGCACTGGAGGTCTGGTGGTCTTGACTCTTGCAGCTCACTTCTCTGCCTCCCTCCTTCCCAGGGATGGGAGGAATTGGGAGGCTCTTGGTGAGTTGCTTGTAGCCTTCAGCGCTTGGGGGCCCTTGGTCTTGACTCACCAGCTTGCTAGATGGTCTTCCACAGGTTTGGGGAGTGCTGGATCAAGGTGATGGGGTCCAAACAGCAAGTGGAGAACAATAGGGGTGAAGGTGGGGTCCAGAAGCCTGTGTATATAGGCTCCTGGGAGGGGGTATGTATCAGGAGCAGCCAATCAGGGCACATTCCTTGACAGGTAAACTGTAATACCTGCCAGATGGGATAGTTATTTAAATAGGGTGATTTTGGGGTGCAATTTGTATTGGTGGGTAAGGTGAGTAGGGGTCCAATCTGGTAAGGTGCCTTAGGAGTGAATTAGGGGGCTTGAGGTGACCAATCAAAGTGGAGGGGGTTGAGACAGGGTCACACTGGTCAGGGGACACTTTTGGCCACTCAATGGGATGGGGGATAAAGGAGTGACTAGAATGTGGCTTGGGGTCATCCAGAGGTCATTCACTCAGGCTGGTCAGAGAGCCCCTAATTAGGAGGGTGCTTTTTAGAAAATCCCCAACAGTAAGTGAGTTAGTGTTTCTCTCTTGCAGCTTTTAAAATAGCTTCTTTGCTACCTAGATTTGCCAATTCAGATATAATGTGTTGTACAGAGAATATGTTCTAGTCTACTCTGTTTGGAGTTCTGGATGTTTCAGTTGTATAGATATCTAATTCTTTTCTTAGTTTTGGGAAGTTCTCATCTATTATTTCATTGAAAAGATTTCCTAACCCTCTAGTGAAATTTTCAGCTCCTTTGTGGATCCCTGAATTCATAGGTTACACCTCTTCATTTTATCAAAGACCCCTTGAATGTATTGATCATATTGCTTTATCTTTCTATCTTTATTAGTATCTGAATATATAATATCTTCATTTTTTTCTTCAGTATCAGAAATTTTGTTTTTGTATAATCTGGATATTAAAGATTCTATTTTAATAGTAAGTTGTTTAATTTTGTTTTATATTTCCAGCATTTCTGTTTGATTCTTCATTAGGATTTCTTTGCTGAACTTTTCTTCTAATTTAGATTCTTTTTTTCCAGTGAGTCAGTTGCTGTCCATGTGGTGTCCTTGAGGTCTTCCAATGTATTTATAAGCAGATCTTAAATTCCTTTTTTGGGCATCTCTAAGAATTTGGTTGCTTTTAAATTATCTGTTGACAGGCTTTGGTCCATTGGGGCTTCCCATCCACCTTGACTTTCATGTGTTGTTTATTTTTATTTTGAGGCTTTCCCATTGCTTGATCTGGGTGCAAATAAACTTGGGAGATATTAGTTAACTAGTGTAGCTTAGGCTGGGATTTAGCTCAGTTGGTAGAGCGCTGTTCTGCAGTCTCTGAGGCCCTGAGTTCAATTCCCAGCACCGCAAAAATGGGAGAAGGACCTGGCAATCCACTCCCAAGGCAATCCCGAAACAGTCAGCCATTGGAAACCCTGTGAGGGATGCTATGAGTCAGATACCGACTTGATGGCACCTAACAACAACAACAACAAGTGTAGCCTAAACCAGCTGCTCATTGGAATTTATGGACAATGAGGATGGTAGCAAAAGGTTTCCAAATACACCAACTTAAAGGATTAGGTAAATTAGTGTAGGGGAAAACTAGTAGGAGACCATCAGAATTAAGCAACTTTTCAGAGGCCTACACATGATTTAAAAAAAAGGTAATAATAAAAATAATCAAACAGATGAACACAGATTAGAAAAACAAAACAAAAACAAACAAAACAAAAAAGCAAATAAAAATAAATAAAAATTAAAACTTAAAAATTCAGAAAAATTCAACCCATGCAGAAGAAAAAAAAAAAAATCCTGAACCATTCAACTCACACTGATCACTTCAGAGTATGTGGCAGTCCCTCTATTCCTTAAGACTTCTACCTTCTTTCTGGATGTTGTCATACAGCAGTCCCAGCCCTTCTTTCCCATTCTATAGCTCAGGTCTCAGAGAGGGTCCATGCCATCCAGATCCCTCTACCTGTGTGTGAGGCTCCAGTTTAGGTCTCTCTGCCTCACAGATTGTCAGGCTCCCTGCCAGGTCCTTAGTGTAGTGTGCTTGGTGGCCTCTCCCATCTCAGCCTAGATAGCTGAGCTAGATTTGTCTGCAACCCTCACAGTGGGCATTTGCTATCCAGCACTGGCCTGGACCAGTTTCCTTTGGAATCTGCTCAGTTTCCTAGTAAAAGACATGCCTCCCAGGTGTTCCAAATTGTTGGAGTACTGGAAGTAGCCACCAATGTCTCAGAGCCACTTTCAGCTTGTCTCCAGGTTTTTTTAATTTGATATGTGCAATTCAGAGCACCCTCCATATCCACCAGGAACTTTTCAGTTTACATTACCCAGATACCCCTAGCTCCCCTTAGGGTGTTTTGTAGCAAGGCTCTAGAACTGCTTACTTAAATGGGCAATGTGGGATAGTTTGGTGACAGCTCCTTTACTGCCCCGGGGTTGTTGGGAAAGGTAAGGAAATGGCAACACCTTGTCTCCTTATGCTTACTCACACAGTGTTACTGTACCCCCACAGGCTTTGGCTGTGTGGTTCTGCAGCACCTGTTTGTGAGTCAGACTTGGTCTTTCGCTGTTTTTCTCAGCGTTTTGGGTGTGCTCACATTATCTGTGGTGGTTTATGTATCTTCTCATTGGGGCAGGTTCAGTTGGACCCCAAGTCTTGTTCCCTTTAGCTCTTTTTGCTGAGAGTTCATTTGCATATTAGGTGCCCTTGTCTCGTCCATGAGTTAATTCCTCATAGATTATGGTGAGGTCTTTTTATCAAGTGTGTCAAACTCTGTGCTCCAATTCCTCTTCATGGATAGAATTTCTGTGAACACACTCCCCACTGTTTGCCTGGGTTGAATGCATCTCAGCTGGAGAGTCGCTGGTTCCATTTCTCCATCCTAAAAGTTTATGGACTTTGGTCTGCTGTGGTAGCACACACTTTAAGCCACTCTCTAGAATCTCTGTTCTGAATGGAGACCTTGCATAGTGTCTGTCCATTCTTTCTTGTTCTCTTGTTAAAGCATGATTGCTTTCAGTCTGCCATCGGCCATTTTAGCCACTCTTACAACACTGGCAAAAATAAAAAATTTTAAAAGGAGCTAGGGGTCCAATTTAGTGGTAGAGTGCTTGCCTGATATTCACAAGGCCCTAGGTTCACCTCTTAGTACTGAAAAAAAAGTGAAGATTTTTATATGTTGATATGGATAAATATTAGTTATACAGAGTCACATAACCAATAAAAATATGAGGGAAAAATTTATATTTTAAAAAATGAGCATAGAACTTAAATAAGTATCAGAGTTTAACTACAAACTTGCCATAAGGCTCCATAAACTTTGTGGGTCGATGAAAGTGTTGCTAGAAGTGATGTAAAGGATGTATAATGGAAAAATCCATTGCTGCATTACTCTGTACCTGATCATCATTTAGTAATAAAGGGAAAAAAATGAACATAGATATAGCAATAGATTACTTTATACTCCTAAATATTTCTTCTGAAAAACTAAATTGTAGAATTCAAATTTTAATTGTCTTTAATTAAATATGTTCATAAATCACAATATTCTTTAAGATGGAGGAAAATGATTGAGTTTTAAAATAAAATTAATCTTTGTCAGGCCTACCTCATTTGCTAAAAATCATACTATTTATGTATAAGCAATGTTTAATAAAGACAGTGACTCTTAAAAATAAAGCATTTAAATGGACTAAAAGGTAAAATTCACAGTTTACTTCCAGAAAAGTGTGTATATTCCTAGTTTATTCATAACTCTGTAGCAATTATGTAGTGAAGGTATAACATCTATGGATTTTCTGATTTTATCATGTGTAAATCAAGGGAGAAAGATGTTTTTA
>VMDO01004701.1:0-62257 GCA_007922755.1 Pedetes capensis
CGGGCTCCCCGGGGCACTCACACAGGGCAGGGGGTCACAGTGATGGGGGCTAGGATGGGGGCAGGGGGCCGTTGGCTCGGCGGGGGGCCCCCTTAGCGGCAGCGGCCGGCGCGGGGGAGCCACGGCGGGAGGCGGCTGCGCTCCGCAGCTTCTGCTTCCGCCGCTTGGCCAGGGGCGCGTTCTCCACACTCTTCAGGAAGAAGCCCTCGCGCTTGCCGCGGTTGAACGCCTGGCGGAGAGGAAGGCTGAGCCTTGCCACCCCCGCACAGCCCCGGCCTCCACCCACCCGCTCGGCCAAGGCCTGCACACCCTGGGCCTCCAGCCTCCCAAAGGCCAGGACCCCTACTCATCAGAGGCTGGACTCACATGGCCTGAAGTCTACAGGTGAGACCCCAGCTCCCGAAGCTCCGCCCACCTGGAGGCTCCGCCCACCTGAGGGCCCGCCCCGAGGCTCCGCCCCTTACCATAAAGGTGGCGTTGAGCCCGGAGCGCACTGCCGGCCCCGAGGACTCCAACACGTCCGGCGTCCGCAGCGGGGGCGAGGAGCGAGCGCTACCGTCTTGCAGCCACGAGCTGCCCCGCAGCCCCTCCAGCTTCAGCCGCTTGGCGGGGTCCACAGTCAGGAGCCCTGGAGGCGGGGCGGGCAAGGGTTGGGGAGGGGCCTGTGCGGGGCGCCCCAGAAAGATCCCGAAAGCTCCACTCTCCTCCCCCCACCCATCTCTAGCCTGGACACCTGATCCGGTGACCGTGCCCGCCCCGCATAAGTAACCACATGGTCTCCCCTCCCCAACGTGCTCCGGGACATCCAGCTACAAACCTCGGACCAGCTCCTTGGCTTCCTCGGACACGCCCTGCCAGGCTTCCCCGTCGAGGGAAAAGCGCCCCTCGCGGATCTTGCACATGATCTCGGCCGCCTGGCTCTGGCCGCCCTGACCCGAGGCCCCCTGGAAGGGGACCTGCCCGGACAGCATCATGTACTAGGAGGAGGTGGGGGGAGTGAGGCCGGCCGAGGCTGCAGAGCCGAGGCTGACCCCTCAGTCCACCCATAGAACCATTCACCCTCTCCACTAGGGTAACTCCTGCGACCCAAGAGGGATGAATGCTCACTTCTAATCCCCTAATACACGGATGCCTGCAGCCCTAGCACTGTGGAGTCAGATCTCAGAAGCTAAGCAGCCAGGCCTGGTTAATCCTTGGATGGGAGACCGCCTGGGAACACCCGGTGCTGTCAGCTTGGGTGAAGGACATGGCAACCCACTCCCAAAATAAAAAAAATAAAAAAGATAAAAAAGCAATCAGCCATTGAAACCCCTATGAACAGCAGAGAAGCACTAACAACACTGTTTCGCCTGTTGTACATAGGGTCGCTATGAATCGGACACCAACTCGTTGGCACCTCACAACAACAACAATACACGATGCCTTAACCCCAGCATCACAGAGACCCTGTTGTGTATCGGGAAGACCCTTGATTCTAGCCTCAGAAGAAACCTGCCACCGCCACGAAGATGACACGGTCCCCTACCTCGGGCACCTCCGCATCAGGACATCTAACCCCAGGCCCAGACAACCCTGAACCTTTCTCAGTGACAGCAACCCATACCAGAATGACCCCCAGGCTCCAGAGGTCGCAGGACTCGTCGTAGCCCTGTTGCGCCAGCAGCTCGGGGGCCGCGTACTGCAGCGTGAAGCAGGGCGTCTGCATGGGCCCCGCCGGGCTCTGGGGTCGCAGGCGCGCGAACCCGAAGTCGATGATCTTCACCGGGGCCCCGGGCGTGTCGTCGGCGTACAGGATGTTCTGTGGGGGAGAGCGCGCACGGCAGTCAGAGGCAGGCCCCGGAGCGGGCCCGGCCCCGCCACCCAGGTGCCGCGCCCACCTCAGGCTTGAGGTCGCGGTGCACCACGCCCGCCTCCTCGTGCATGAAGCTCACGGCCGACACGAGGCTGCGCAGGATCTGGCTGGCCTCCGACTCGCTGAAGTGCCGCTTTTTGCGGATGTGTTCCAGCAGCTCCCCGCCCCGCAACAGCTCCAGCACCAGGTACGTGTGCAGCTACAGTACACGCGCGGTGGCCACGGTCACCACCCACCGGCCCCTCTCACTCCCGCCCCCGTCCTCGGGCACCCACCCCAGGCCACCCCGGGAAGCATGGGCAGGCCGCGCCTCGGGGCTCAGGTTCGGCTCCACTGCCTGCCAGGACCCCCTCCTTTCGCCACCTTAAGTCCCCACCCCCTTAAATCCCACCCCGTGCAAGATGGCTCAAATTCCCTTTCCCGTGACCCACGTGGATCCCAGCGCCCCCCACCACCGGCCGCCCTGGCCTCAGACCCGCCCACTGAGCCTAGGCCCCGCCCACCAGGTGCTCAGGCCCCGCCTCCCGGCCCTCCGCGCCGCCCCTGCCCCACTCCCCACCCCACCGCTGGCCTCTAGTTGCACAAACTGCACCTGGTCTTGATGCACCTCGTGCAAATCCACCACGTTGGGGTGCGACTGGCACAGCCGCAGGGCGGCCACTTCGCGCTGCGTGTTGGCCTCCAGCCTAGGGAGCAGGACCAGCGGGGTTACCGTGGCTGCGCCGGTCCCACCCCGCCCGCCCCGGCCCCGAGCAGGGCTCCCACCTGCGGCTAAGGATCTTCACCGCAAACTCCTGGCCGCTCTGGCGCTGGCGGCAGCGGCGACACACGGAGAAGCTGCCCTGACCCAGCGCCGGCTCGCGAAGGTCCAGCTCATACTGCTGGAAGAAGGGCGAGTCCTGGAGGCAAAGGGGGCGCGTCAGGGGTCCCACCCGGGGGCCACGCCACGCCCCACATCAGAGAGCTCGGAACCTCACGGGAGTCGCACGGCCGGAGCCTGGCTGATCCAGGTCGGAGTCCCCGGGCGCAGACGCTCTCCACACACACACACACGCACACACACACACACACACACACACGGCCCCCCACCCAAGCTCAGCCCACCTGCATCATGGCGCTCCTCGCAACTGCTGCCCGGCCAGGCCGGTCTCCAGCGCCGGGTGCCTCCAACACGTCGGTCATTACCGCGTTGTTGCGGTCGAACAGGATGGACGGAGCCACGAAGGAGTATCCCTGGAAGGGTGGGGGTCAAAGGCAGATCACTCGGGGGGCTGCGGGCGCAGGGGAGGGGAAGCACAGAGCTGAGGGGGTAGCAGCAGAAGAGGGTAGACTGAGGGCTTAGGGCCCATTGGGGATAGTCCGCTTGCATCCTGGTACACAGCACATGTGGACACATTTTATTCTGCCTTGTTTTATCATCACAGGGCCATGTCTGTCCCCTCCCCCCACTAGTCTGTGACCCCATCTTTCTCATCACACTGACCCCTCCTCCCAAAGTGGTTGGCACAGGCTAATGGCTCAGAAGACGATGGGCCAAATGCCTGAGAGGACTGTAGCCTGACATACACACTTGTTGTGAGGTGCCAGTCATAGGGTTTTCAATGGCTGATTGCTTCCAGATTGCCTTGGGAGTGGATCGCCACATCCTTCTCCCATTTTTGGGGTGCTGGGAATCGAACTCGGGACCTCAGAGACTGCAGAGCAGCGCTCTATCAACTGAGCTAAATCCCAGACCATCACACACACTTAGACTATGAGAATTCAAGTGTATCTGCTGAAGGGGGAAAAAAACTTTATTCTTCCCTTTCCAGGTTTTGGCCTCCTCTGCAAGGTGGGGCCAGTAGGAAATGGAAAGAGAAATCCAAGTCTAACTCTTTGCCTTTCCTAAGCACCTAGTCCTGGCAATTTCAGAGATTTTCAAGAGTAATTTTAACTGTTTTCTCCTCAAAAGGTAGCCCCAGCCAGGCACAGAGGTACACTGCCTGGAATCCCAGCGACTTGGGAGGCTGAGGCAAGAGAGTGACAAGTCCAAGTGTGAGGCCAGGAGCAGCCTGCATTATTTCATGAGACCTTGTCTCATGATAAAAAAATTAAAAAGAGACTGGGAGTGCAGCTCAGTGGCAGAATACTTGCAAAGTATGTGTGAAGCCCTGGTTCAACCCCGAAGAACAGAAAAAAATAAAAACATAGGCCCACTCATGGTGTGCTAGAGTGCAAGGGCCAGGTGGGCAGGACTTTTGTCTCATAGGTTCATTAACGCATCCCTGAAGTCCAAGCCACTGGCCCATAGAAGGTGCTCAATAGATGTTTTTGAAGCATTACACGAATTAATGAAAATAACCAATGATTCACAAGGCAGAACTTTCCCAGCAGGCTGTGAAACAACACAACGAGGGACACTGAACACAGAGGTGTCAGCTCTAAGAGTTTCACATTTGGCCATACTCGATGCTGTCTGTTCTTACTTCATACACATGCGCCATGTGCTATGGGCCAAGCCTCCAGCCTGGGCCTGGGGACACAGGAATGAAACACACAGTGCCACCCCAGGGGGCTTTCTAGACCAGTCAGGATAATAATACAACAAAAGCAGAAGAGGGCATCTGCAGAAGACTGGGCACAGGAAAAGGTGATCCCAGGGCCAGGGAAATGATAATGAGTGGGAGCTTGTCAGGTGACTACTATGGGGAGGGCACTCCAGGTGGAGGAACGGCATGTGCAAAGGCACAGTGGTGTGTCCTGGAGCTTCTGGGTGGTGCAGTGGTGCGCTCCAGAGCACCGGGTAGGTAGGATGATGTGAGCACTGAGGAAGGGAACTGTGCAGGGACTCCGGCACACGGAGCCTTGAATGCCAAGCCAAAGTGCTCAGTTCCAGTCTGACAGGCCTGGCCTTCTAAACGGGCGTGATGTGCTCTGCCAAAGGGCAGATGGATTTGCAGTGTAAGTATGGTATCCTCTCTTTGTTGTTGTTGTTATTGGGTGCCATTGAATCGGTATCCGACTCACAGCGACCCTCTGTACAACAGGGGAAACACTATTGTCAGTGCTTCTCTGCTGTGCATAGGCATCCTCTCTTGTTGTTGTTGTTGTTGTTAGGTGCCCTCGAGTCGGTATCCAACTCATATCGACCCTCATAGGGTTTTCAATGGCAGATTGTTTCGGGTTTGCCTTGGGAGTGGATTGCCAGGCCCTTCTCCCATTTTTGCGGTGTTGGGAATTGAACTCGGGACCTCAGAGACTGCAGTGCAGTGCTCTACCCACTGAGTTAAATCCCAGCCCCGGCATCCTCTCTAGTACCCACTTAATAATTTTTTAAGTATTAATAATCTACTTAATCATTCAAAACAATATTTTTCTATTGACAAGAAGACAGCAGAGTAGAAGGGAAAATCACACCAGGTTTTGAGATAATCCATGAACCATCAAACACGTGGCCTGCCACGCCTGTCTCTGTAACTGACAACCCCAGGTACCAGGTAATGGAGAGGTGAGACCAGGCCACGCCAGCAGGGAACAGGCAGGCAGCAGTGTCTGCCTCCAGCATCTGGGGTTCCGTGAGTTCCCACTCACCTGAAAGATTCGAGGATCCCCAGGCGGGGGGCTGCCAGGAGGGGAGTAGACAGGCTCCAGCCGAGTGAATTCCTCGGCAAAGTTACCCACGTCCAGCTCCGAGCGGATCTGTGGCCGGAATGGGGCTGGGATCTTCCTGGCAGCCAGAGCAGCCCAGTCCAAACCCTGGGAAAAGAAATCAGAGATGAGGGGTCAAGCGGCAGGGCCTGGGGCCCCACTCCCCTCCGGCCACTCTCACTGGGCAGCGCCCCAAGGAGGCAAGGGCACGTCTGACACTTGGGGTGGGTAGCTATTCCTCCTGTTTCCCCAGCTTCCGTTCCCCGCCTCTGGTAACAGAATCCCTGTTCTCCCTGGAGAATCACCACAGCACCACACTTAGTCCTGGACCTTGTCATAGTTTTAGCATGAGCCAGGCACTGTAGTGCACATCTGTAATCCCAGCGACTCAGGCGGCTGAGGCGGGAGAATTGAGAGTTTAGGACCAGTCCAGGCTACATAGCAAGGCTCTGTCTTATAAAACAACCCCTGCTCCCCACAAAAAAAAAAATCCGTCTTCCTCCCACTGCCTTTAAATCTGGAAGAGTGTGAATCTGGAACTACCAGGGACCCTCACAAGGTCTAATGATGATACCCCTACGGGAAAAAAAAAAAAAAAAAACAGAACCAGTTAGATATGGTTTAAGCCCCTGAATGCGGCATTGCCCGAAGCCAGAACATTTTTCCTTAGATTTTCATTTATGGATGTTTAAGCTATGTGGCAGAACCTGTTAATTGCCTGACCAATATCCATTCTCTCTGTCTTTCCTAGTGTCATAGTCCCAATTTTATTCCAGAAACCAATATACACAACTAAAAGATGATATTCTGCAAACACTTCCTTGCAGTTAGGGATGCCCAATAACTTGGAAACAAGAATTGTCAGGTAGGAATCCAGGCAAAGATTCTCAAGAGAGAAGAGGGTTGTTGGCAAGAGCCCCATTGGCCCTTCTTCTTCTTGCTTCTTGTCTAGCAAGCAGTCTAGATAGCAGGAGCTTCAGCAGCTATTTTGGGCCACAGAGCAACTGTGGGGATGGAGGAGATATGCTAGGAATGGAGCAACCAAACAAAAAGAGAGCTTGGATTCCTGAAGACACAGTGACATTGCAAAGACCCTGCCCCCACCCCAGCCCTTGGCTGCCAACTTCTGGACGTTTTGTTTTACAGTACTGGGAGGTTGAACCCAGGGCCTCGCACATGATAAGCAAGTGCTCTACCCCTGGGCTGCACCCCAGCCCCTTTTATATTTGTAGGGTTTTTTTGTTTTTTTTGTTTTTTTGGTTTTTTTCAGTACTGGTGGTTGAACCCAGGGCCTCGCGCTTGCATGTTCTGCAAGTGCTGGACCACTGAGCTCTGCACCCCCAGCCCATTTTTTGACTTTTTTGAGACAGGATCTCGCTAAATTATGCAGACTGCCTCTGGTCTCGAACTTGCGATCCTCCTGCCTCCACCTCCAGAGCCTCTGGGATTACAGGTGTGCACCACTGTGCCCAGCTATATTTGTTTGTTTTGAGCTAGGGACTCTCTAAATTGCCCTGGCTGGCCTTGAACACACAATCCTCCTGCCTCCACCTCTCAAGTCACTGGGATCACAAGCATGTGCCACCGTGCCCAGCTGGACTTCTTTCATGTGAAGAAAAAAATCAAGACAGCTCTGTCTTTCTTAGGTCACGGCCCCTGCTGACCTCTGTTGCTAACACTTCCATTTCCAGATTCTAGTCCAACAGATACCATTTCAAGTTGGCCTCTTTGTCACATGCAGCCAAGAGGCCCAACTTGGGCTTGACGCCCCCCATTCTGCCACCAGAGGCCTCAGCATTGCTGTCACCAAAGAGGCTACCTGGAGAGAGGGCAGAAGCCAGGGAACTTCCCTTCGAGGCCTCCAAGGTCTCGGAGCCTCTCCGGGATGGTAGGTCAGGCTGTGCTGACTACCCAGCCCTGCGCCCAGTGTGGCCCACAGAACTCACGGCAGGAGGACCTGGCACACTCAGCTGTCTCCCCGACTCCACCCCTCGGCAGGGAACTGTGTCCCCCTGGAAGCCAGAGACTCCTTCTGAGAACCCCAGGGAGACCCTGCCAGGGAGGGACTTTGGGGAGGCTCAGGGCAGCATTGGCAGCAGAGAACCCGGCTGCAGGAAGGGTCCCCACGTGGGTGCTCTTGTTGCCATGTCAGACAAGTGGCAAGTCTGATGCCACGTGTAAATAGAAGGTGGCAGCTAACTATGAATATGGGTGCTCAAGTCGCCAGGCCTGGCGCTAAATCCAAGCTCTGTCACTGCCTGATCAGGTGACCTTGGACAAAGGACCTAACCTCTCTGACCCTCAACATCTGCATCCGTAAAGATGGGATCAGCTGGGTGGTTCTGAGGGTTCTCTGGAAGCATGTAACTCAGGGGCCAACATGGTAATAGGTCTGCACTGCGACAGGGACCTGCTAGGCAATGCCACTGGCCACCACAGCGCGTGAGCCAGGCAAGTGTCACCCCGAGGTAGAATTCACTGCCTGCCGCCTTCTAACCCATCTGTGCTCTTTACGAGGTAGGCTGATCCACAGTTCTCAATTACAGGCCCACGGATTGTACAGGTACCAAGAGCGAACCCCGGGGTGGATGCCAAGACCCTTGCGTGTAATCGTTAGTGTTCATCTGGACCGGCCAGGGGCCTGTCTAGAGCTGGGATCCATTCCCAGCTCTGCACCGTCTCCTGTGCCATCCTGGGCAGTCACCAGCCTGCTCTAGGTCTTTCGGATGAAAGGACTGACCTCCTCGTCCTCAAGTCCCTGCCAGACCTGACAGCTGCTGGGTGTAGCGCTTTCCTTCAGGAAGGCATCTGCCCAGCTTCAGCAGGGACCGAGGCAATGCAGCCTCTGCCCCCTTGCTACCTTCCTTCACCTGGGGCTTTCTAGATAGAGTGCAACTGGCTGGGCTCCGAGTCCCCCTCCACTGCCCCCACCCGGAGCCGCTGACTGGTGTGGTGTGTGCAGGAAGCCTGGGCTCCCGGGGTGGCCACCTTACCTGGAAGAACGGGTGGCTCTTGACCGCCTGTGCCCCCTGGGGACCGGCGCCCAACCTCTTCTTGGGGTCCTTGCGCAGCAGCCGCTGCAGCAGGTCCTGCGCCACGGGCCCAATCCGGGGGGGGAAGGGAGGGGAGCACTTCAGGATCCGTCTGAGAGGATGGGTGGGGCGTCAGGGGCAGCGACCCCCCCCCCAGCCCAGCCCAGGCAGGCCCTGCAGCCCAGGGGCCACCCTCCACGTCTGGCCCTGCTCACCGGGACACCTCAGCCTGTGTGTTCTGATCGCCCTCCAGCGTGAAGGGCGAGGCCCCAGTCAGCAGCTCGAAGAGCAAGATGCCCAGGCTCCACCAGTCCACAGCCTGCGGGGTGGGGTGGGGTGGGGTGAGGGCTCACGGCCTTCCTGCCTCACCCCACCACTACCGCCCCCACCTCCCCGCCAACCCACCTTGCCGTGGCCCGCCTTGCTGCGGATGATTTCAGGGGCCATATACTCGATGGTGCCACAGAAGGAGAAGGTCCGCTCTTTCTGGAAGGGGCGAAAGGACTAGTTTGGATGGCCGAGCCCCTCCTATGCCCAACAACCCCTGACACTCAGAGCAGGCCTCTCTCGAGCTGTGAGGTTGAGCAATGGGGACTTTTGCACCCCCAGAACTCGCAAGCCAAGCATAGGAAGAGCCAGGCAGGAGAAGGCCTGGGGTGAGGTGCCCAGGCTGAGCCCCCAGTCCACTCACCTCCTCTGTCAGGAACTCTTTGCTCAGCCCAAAGTCCGTGAGGACAATGTGGCCCTCGGCGTCCAGCAGCACGTTCTCCAGCTTCAGGTCCCGGTAGATGATGCCCAGCTGGCAGGAGCAAGAAGGGCACTAGGCTTCCTGCTCCCACACCCTCCCCAGCTCCTACAGCTCTCGGCCCTGCCCCAGGTCCCTGCTCCAGATACAGAGACCCCTCTGGAGAAGGTCATCTGCCTGCCCCAGGGGCTCCAGGGCGGAAGTGCACCTGGGAGAAGTTGGGCCATTAAGAAAGGCCACTGAAGATAGGAAGCAAGATAGGGGCCCCAGGGGGCCTGTGAGAGGAGAGTCTGTGAAGAGCCCTGCTTCCAGGAGGCCTTGGGAGCCGAGGCATGAGGTCTCCATTTGAGGAAGTTCTGTGAAGGCAGCCCCAAGTACCTGTGAGCGGAAAGCCCCTTCCAGGAGGCGCCAGGAGAGGAGACTGTGCCAGGCAGCACCAAGACGTCCTGCCAGGATGCCCCGGGCAAGCAGCTCCAGTCCCCACCAAAGCCACCATCACCCGCAGGAGGGGAGGGGCAAAGCCGCCAGGTTTATAGGCCCCTCGGCAAGGCCAGGCACGGTTCCCGGGGCAGTGGCCAGGAGCCCAGGAGCCAGGTCCTCACCCACCTTGTGCAGGTGCTCCAGGGCCAGCACGATCTCACCCCCGTACACGCGCACCTCGGCCTCCTTGAAGTACTGGCGCTGGTACAGGTGGGTGAACATCTCGCCCCCGCTCACGTAGTCTGGGGGTGCAGTGGAGGCCGGGATCAGCCCCGGCCGCCGGCCTCCCCTGCCCTGGTCTCCCCCAGGTCGCGCTGCGGCGTGCCCTCACCCAGGATGAGGTGCAGCTTGGCATCCGTCTGGAAGGCGTAGTGCAGCGTGACCAGGAAGGGCGCCTGGCGCACCAGCTCCAACACGGAGCGCTCGGTGCGCATGTGCTCCTGGGTCTTGGCGCGCTGTACCAGCGCCGCCTTGCGCAGCACCTTCATGGCGTACAGCTTCCCCGCATCGTGCCCGCCCGCCTTCCGCACCAGGAACACCTTCCCGTAGGCTGTGGGAGTGGCGAGTGGGCAGAGGGTGGGCTGTGAGTGGGAGGGCAGAGCGGACTGGTGGGGGTGGAGATGGTGCCAGGAGGGCGTGCCAATCGGGGGTGAGAGGCAGGTGTGCCGAATGCTGGCAGAGCCTTCGGAGAGAAAGGCGTGCCCACCCTGGAGATGCTCGGCAAAGCCAGGGAGGCCATGGGCAAGGCAACCTGGAGAGGGTGCAATTCCAGAAGGCCTGCAGGGACGGGGGGGGGGGGGGGGGGGGGGGGGCGGGGCATGTGCCAACCTGGGAAGGACCGGAGGGATGAGAAAGGATGCAAATGCAAGGACCGGAGGCGGGGTGTGCTCCTGGCCAGGAGAGGAGGGTGCAAGCCAGCGCTGGGGAGTTTGCAAAATATGGGAGGGGGCCTCCCATCAGGAGAAGGGGCGAAGCTGTGCCAATCATTTGGGAGGGGCCGGCCCCCAAGCAAGCTGGCAAGCCATGGCAGGGGGCAAGCACATGCACGACCTTGCATGGAGGAATGATGTCAACCTGGAATGCCCTGGAAGTGGGCATGGAACCCTGGCACGGTAGAGCGGGGCAGGCACGGCAAGTTGTACCAGGAAAGGGTGGGGGGCCTTCCCTGTGGCCTGGCCCAGACCCAGGCGGCCATGCAGGCAGGAGGCCCGAGGCACTGTGCCCGGGGCGCCTGCCCGGTGAATGGGTTCCTCACCTCCCGTGCCCAGCACCTTCAGCAGCTCGAAGTTCTCCACGCTCACCTTCTCCTCGTGCCCGGTCAGGTTGGCTGCGGGCACAGGGGGGCGACTGAGCCCAGCCAGTCCCTGGCCCCTCCAGCCGCCCGGGGCAGCCATCTCCAGCCCCCGCACCCACCTTCTGTGATCTGCAGCTCCACGGCGCAGCCCTCATCGTCATCCTCGTCCCCCATGGCGGGCAGGTCACTGGGGCCCGCGCGGCTCCGGCTCCGGGCGGCGCCGGTTACATGGCGGCTCCGGCCGGGGCGGGTGCTTCCTGGTGCCGCCTCTAGGGCCGACCGGGTGCCGGCACCGCCTCCTGGCTCCCCGCCCCAAGCGGCCTGAGTCAGGCGGCTGGAACGTGACAGCGCAGGGCGGCGGGTGGGCAGCCGAGGGGGTGGCCAGGTCTCCTGGACCTGCGCGGGGTGTCAGGGCTGTGCGCTCGGGGACCCCACTAGACCTTCCCGGGGAGCTGGAATCGCCGGAGGGAGCCACGTCGGCCGCTGCGAACCAGGAGCCGCTGTTGGGTACGCCCCCAAGCCTGGTGTCTGCCTAGGATGCCTGCCCCCGCCAGGGTTTGGGGAGCACTGGGAGCCTGTGCCGCTCACAGCTGCCCGCCCGGGCACTGAGCCCTTTCCTCCACCGGGACCAGCCCAAAGGGCAGCCACCTGGAAAGGTGGGCCCGCCGCCTCCCTTCTCATCTCTCCTTGACCCCAACAAATAAAGGCAAATAAGTCTGTTCTCTTGACAGATGGACAGCCGGCCAGCTGCTGCCTGCTCAGCCGGGACTCAGCACCTCTCACTCTACCCGGCCCTTTGTTCTTGGTACCCAGCCTGCCAAAAGGACATTGGGAGTAGTCTCAAAAAAAGGGGGCCCAGAGCCCCTCGCTGGCCTGTCCCAGGGGCCACCACGCAGGGCCTGAGAACCATCAAAGCCCCCAGCCTGAGGCAGTGGGAGGGGACGCCAGCTCCTCTGCCCGCTGGAGAGCACGGTCCACCGGGACCCCAGTATCCTGTGACCCCACCATTGAGGAGCAGGCTGGCCTGCCCTTCTAGCTCTGCCCACCCCCAAACTCAACCTGCCTCCTCTCGGCCCTGGGCGGCCCCACCCTCCCCTGGGTGGCCCCAGGTACCCTGACTCACATCCTGCTACCCAGCCTAATTATTCTCAGGTGTCATCCCAGAGGCCCAATCCGAGACCCTGGCACCAGGCGACACCCTGCCAGGCTGTGAGCTCCGCAGGGCAGGGCACAGCCCTAGAGGGGCGGAGGAGAGAAGAGGGGTCAGGAAGATGTGGAGGGAGAGAAGAGGGTGCCCCAGGGGTGGGCTGGGGCCACACCACCCCAACTCACCAGCTCCCCACCACCACTGGCACATGGAGGCTTTGGCAAGGCCAGCTGTCCCCCCCAATACCCTTTGCCACCTGGTCCAGGCAGGGGCCCTCTGGCTATAGCCTCCCACCAACCAGGTGTTCCTGGTACCTCTAGGCTCCCAGAGGCAGCCAGCAGACAGAGCACAGATCCGGGGGGTTGTGTGTGTCCCAGCTTTATTCTCATGTCGCCCACATCCCAACTGAAGCTCAGAGGTCAGCCCAGGTCACGTTTCCCTGGGAATGGGCCTTGGTTGCCCGTGTGGCCCGGCAAGGGGCCTCTCCTGGCCACTCCCGCCAGGCTCCTCCAGCTGGGGGATCCCCAAGAGACGTTCTCATAGACGGCCGGACGGCAGAGCCAGAGCCCCGGCCAGGAGCCATCCGGTGGGGCCAGCCCTCGCCCCTGTCCACAAGCTTGTCCCAGCTCCATCTCAGGGCCCCAGTGCGGGCGGTGGGGGACCTGGGAACCCAGGCCTCTTTGTACAAAGTCTCTCCTTGGGAGCCTTGGCTCCCCAAGCTTTTGGGCTGCCTGAGGACCCCACTGAAACTCCAGCGGCGAGAAGGCTGCGCTCCCACATTCCCTGTGGCCGTGGTGTCACTGGCTGAGGGAAGGGGCGAGGGGACGCTTCTCCGGTTCCTGCTCCTCAAGGGCTGGAGAGAAAGGCTCGGCTCAGGCTCATCCCCCCAAGGAGCTCTCCCAGCGTTCCAGGCGGCCCACAGGACCCTGCACCTCCTGCCCACCTCCGCCCCTCCAGCCGCCTCCACACCAGCAGCGCCAGCTGGTCCTGGAACGTGCCAGGCCTGTCTCCAAGCCGGCCCCGAAACTCTCACCTCCAAATCTCTGCTCCAAATTGGCGTCCTCTCCAAGGCCCACCCCAGCACCCTCATCAAAATTCCACCCTGCCTGCCTGCCCACACTCGGGACCCCCTCCCTGCGCTCTACTTTCACCCCTGAGAGCATTACCCGCTCCTGACACGTGGGCGCTGAGCACGGAGGGACCATGGCTGCTCTGAAGCGCCCTGTGCTTGCATGGGAAATGCCCACTGGACTTGAGAAACTTAGGACGACCAAGTATCTCATTGGTGGTTTCTGACACTGACTACATCTTGAAATACTAATCTGTGCGCCAGGTGCAGTGGCGCATGCCTGTAATCCCAGTGGCCTGGGAGGCGGAGGCAGGAGGATCACAAGTTCCAGACCAGTCAGTCTGTATAACTTAGCAAGACCCTGTCTCAAAAAAAGTAAAAAAAAAAAAAATGGGCTGGGGGCACAGCTCAGTGGTCCAGCACTTGCAAACCATGCAGGCGCAAGGCCCTGGGTTCAACTCCTAGTACCACAAAAAAAAAAGAAAGAAAAAGAAATACTAAGACGTTAGGCTTGTTGAGTTAAATAAGGTACGTTGTTCAAATTCATTTTCTCTGTCCCTCTTTACTTTCTCTGATGAGGATTTGTTGTTGTTGTTAGGTGCCGTCGAGTTGGTATCCGACTCATAGGGACCCTCATAGGGTTTTCAATGGCTGAGTGCTTCGGGATTGCCTTGGGAGTGGATTGCCAGGCCCTTCTCCCATTTTTGCGGTGCTGGGAATTGAACTCAGGGCCTCGGAGACTGCAGCGCAACGCTCTACCCACTGAGCTAAATCCCAGCCCGATGAGGATTTAGAAGTCAAAATTATGCATGTGGCTCTCGTGTTGTTTGGTTTTTGGTTTTTGTCCTTTGACAGGGTCTCACTGTGGAACCCAGACTGGCCTCCAACTGGAAATCCTCTTGCCCTGGCCTCCCAGCAGCTGGGATTGCGGGCATGCGCTACCACGCTCAGAATCTCACATGCCATTTCTATCGGGCAGGACTATTATTATTGTGGAACATAATTATTTTTATGTATATTGTTTGCTGTCTGCCCCCCAACACTAGAATCCTAGTTTCCTGCTGTATCTCAGTACCGCGTCAGCTGGCACTTGGTAAAGGATGGTAGTCAGGTGACAGAATGGATGAATGACGTCCACTAGGGGCCTCAGGCAGGACACAGATCCCCACTCCCTCCCCAGACCCCTACTCACCCTCTCGGTTGCCATCTGCTTCGTGCTCCGGGAGGGTCTCAACGGAGCCGTCCCATTCCACGCCAGATCCTGGAGGGCACAAGGCAGCCACTGGGCCTGGGCCGTGGGGGACTGGGGTAGAGGTGGGCAGGGCATGCAGGAGGTGGAGTAGGAAAGAAGCCCCTCCCCCAAGGTCCCTAGGGAGTTGGGAGTTAACTGGGACCACCGGGACCTTCACCCTCACCTTTGCTGTGGGCACTGGGTGCCCCCAGGGGGCCTGGCCTGCGCTGTCGGAATCGCTGCCGGGGGGTGTCCCCAGGGCTGAATGACTCAGAGCTTCGCCCCACTGGGAACCTCGAACTGAGTTTGCGCCGCTGCCCGCCTGCCAGGGTCTCATCCCGCAGGCAGAGGGAGCTCTGGGCCCGGCGCATGGGCGCTGGCGAGGGGGACCCTGCAACAAGTCCGTGCGGAAGGGGTCAGCAAAGCACAGGGAGGGGCTGGCCACCAGGGGGGCCATGAGTGGAACTGCACGGGGCAGAGAGGGAGGCGCAGAGCAGAGCAGGGAAGAGGCTTGGTGGACAGGGTGGCCTCAGGAAGCTGGCCCCTGTGCTAAGACACTAACTCCCTATGTGACCTTGGACAAAGTGCCTCCCCTTCCTGGGCCTGATTTCCCCTCTGCTGTCTAGAAGAAATGACCTCTTGCTAAAGTGTCCTAGGCACCGCTGTGGATGAGGTAGGACTAGGTAAGTGGCAGCACAGGCAGGGGGAACGTGCCAGCTAGAGGGCCTCTGCAGGCCCAGGGCAAAGGGCCATGGAGAGCATCATGGCCAGCCAGGTGCGGTGGCTCACACCTGAATCCCAGCGACTCAGAAGGCGGAGGCAAGATGACCACAAGTTTGAAGCCAGAGGCAGCCTGCGTAACTTAGCGAGACCCTGTCTCGAAATAAAACAACGAAAAAAATGGGCTAGAGGTGCAGCTCAACGGTACAGCACTTGCAAAGCATGTGTGAGGCCCTGGGTTCAACACCCCAGTATAGAGAAAGAGAAGAAAAGAGAAGAGAGAAAGAAGGGACGGAGGGAGGGAGGGAGGAAGGGAGGAAGGAGAAAGAAAGAAGGACAAACAAACAAACAAACACAGGGCGCAGTGGCTCACACCTGTAATCCCAGCGGTTTGGGAGGCGGAGGCAGGAGGATCACAAGTTCAAGACCAGAGGCAGTCTGTGGAACTTAGCGAGACCCTGTCTCAAAAAGTAAAAAAAAATGGGCTGAGGTGCAGCTCAGTGGTCCAGCACTTGCAGAGCATGCAGGCGCGAGGCCCTGGGTTCAACCCCCAGTACTGAAGAAAAAAAAAAAGAGAGGGGGGGGGAGAGAAGAAGCAAGCAAGGAAGAAAGGAAGGAAGGAAGGAAGGGAGGAAGGAAGGGGAGGGGAAGGAAAGGAAAAAGGAAAAGAATAGAAAAGAAAAGAAAAAGGAAAAGAAAAGAAAACATCAGGGCAGGTGTGGGCAGGTGGCAGGGAATGCCAGAGGAGCAGGTGTGCAGGCCAGGCAGTACAGCAAGCACCCAGGAGGTGTGGGGACATGGATAGGGACCTCTTGGTCACCTGGCCCCCAGACCCACCTGTCCCATCTGCCTCCCTGCCCTCAGGGAGCTCCGTCTCCAGGGGGCCCCCCAGGCTCTCGGTGCTGCCAGCCCCATCGGCCCCCAGGCGTGGCCCCCCATGGAGGGCCCCCTCCCGCCGGGGCCGCATCAGCCTCTTCACCTTGTCTGCCAGCCAGCTGCCCTTCCTGGGGGCAAGAGGACACAAGAGTGGGTAAGGAGAGGGAGGACAGACAGGGAGGAGGGTCACCTCTCGTGGATGGCAAGGGCCAGGCCAACCCTCACTGGGGCCCACGCCTGAGGTAGGCCGGAGGTGGGAGGGCACAGCAGGGCAGAAGTCAGCAGCATCCCCCGCTGGGGAGGTGGGGGGCTCACTTGGTCCGGGGCAGGGGCCCAGGCTCCAGCACACGGTATTGGTCCATGATCTTCTCAACCAGCTTTTGTTTCTCACGGCGCAGGGCATTAAGCTGGTCCCTAGTGGGAGGAAGAGGGGATGGGTGGGCATGAGGCCCGGGAGGTCCAGGCAGGACCAGGTTCACCCCAGCGCAGACACGCTACAGGGGAGGCCCACCCCAGCCAGTCAGCGCCAACCTTTTTTTTTTTTTTTGGCAGGACTTAGAGGTTGACCCCAGGGCCTTGCACATACTTTGCAAGTAAGTGCTCTACCACTGGACTGCACCCTCAGCCCATTTCTTTATTGTTTTCATTTGGAGACTGTTGTTGTTATGTGCCATCGAGTTGGTATCCGACTCATAGTGACCCTCATAGGGTTTTCAATGGCTGACAGTTTCAGGATTGCCTTGGGAGTGGATTGCCAGGCCCTTCTCCCATTTTTGCGGTGCTGGGAATTGAACTCGGGACCTCAGAGACTGCGCTTTACCAACTGAGCTAAATCCCAGCCCTCATTTGGAGATAGGATCTCACTAAATTACCCAGGCTGCCTCTGGCCTGGAATTTGTGACCCTCAGACCTCTGGCTCCCAAGTCACTGGGATTATAGGCATGCGACACCACGTCCCCGCCCCCCCCCCCCACTCCGGCCTTCCCTAGGCCCTCCTGGTGGCTCTCCCTGAACAACCACAGGAGCGCCCCCCAGCGGCCGGCAGCGTGCTCACAGGTACTCTCGCTGCTCTCGATGCAGGTGGTCGCGGCTCTCCAGGCTGCGCTCCAGCAGCTGCCTGTTCTCTCGGCTCAGGGCCTGCACCTCAGCCAGCAGCTGCCGGTTCTCCTCCTCCTGGGCGCTCCGCAGCTGGGTCAGCAGCTGTGGGCAGCAGCACAGGTGGGAAGGACCTGACTCACTCGCGGAGGCCTGGCCAGCCGACCGCAGCCCGCTTGCCTCCTCAGCCACCCCAGACCCCCCGCTGCCCGCCCCACACCTCACACTGCGTGGTCAGCCGGCAGGCACTCAGGTCCAGCTGCTGGTTGGATTCACGCAGCTGCTGGCTCTGCATCTCCAGCTGGGCCCGCTCCAGCTCGAGCCGCGCCAGGCGGCCTCGCAGCTCCCCGCGTTCACCCTGCAGCTCCCCTCGCTCCCGAGACACCTCCGCCAGCAGCATCTGCGCTCTTCAGGGACAGAAAGCAGGACCGTGAGCCAGGCGCAGTGGTGCACGTCTGTAATCCCAGCGGCTTGGGAGGCGGAGGCAGGAGGATCGCAAGTTCGAGACCAGAGGCAGTCTGCGTAACTTAGCGAGACTCTGCCACAAAAAGGAAAAAAAAAAAAAAAGGGCGGGGGGGGGGGGGGCTGGAGGTGCAGCTCAGTGGTCCAGCACTTGCAAAGCGTGCAAGCACGACACCCTGGGTTCAATCCCCAGTACCACAAAAAAAAAAAAAGAAAGAAAGAAAAAGCAGGACCATTAGGAGCTCCTCCGACCCACTTCGCAGATGGGCACACAGAGGGGCGGTGCCGGGCCTGGTACCTGTCGTGTTCGCTCTGCAGCCTCCGCAGCTCCTCCTCCAGGCCCCGCTGCCGCTGCCCGTCCTGCATCAGGCGCTCGCGCTCTGCCAGCAGAGCCACCTCCTGTGCCTCGATGCTGGCCCGCTGGGCCTGCAGCTGCTCATGCCTGAATGGACGAGAGGCTGAGACGGCTGCAAGGACCAGAGCAAGCAGGTACTGGGCTGAGGGCCCCTGGGGCGTGGTCACCTCCTAAGCACAGGTCACCTCCAGGCAAAGCCACAGGGCTGAATGCCACGCCAGGTGCCACCACTCCCGACAGGAGACCCCAGTCCCCCAAAAGGCCCCAGCAGCAACAGGGGCGTCAGAGAGCGGAAGTGGCTATGGGGGATGTGGCGCCTCCTGGTGGGTCAGGCCTGCCAGGGCAGCTGGCTCCAGGCTGCTGGGCCGGCTGGAGAGAGGACCTAGGGGAGGGGGAGGCTCACCGGCCCTGCAGCTCCCGGTGGGCCAGCTCCAGCGCCCGCATGTTGGCCTTGAGGTCTCGGTGCCGCCCCAGCAGGCCCTCCAGCTCGGCCTCCTGCCGCCGCTGCAGCTGGGTCAGGGCCTCGTGGTCCCGCAGCAGAGCCTGCTGCTGCCCCCTGGTCTCCTCCTGTGCCTGCCGGGCCGCCCGCACCTCCTCCTCCAGCACCCCCAGCTTCCGGTGCAGCTCCTGGCTCTGCATCTCCAGCATGGACTTCTCGGCCTGGGTAAAGCGAGATGAGACCACTGCAGTGACCCCAGGGCCCCAGGGGGCGAAGGGACAGGGGGCCTGAGGGCAGGGGGCAGAGGACAAGGACAGCTGCGGAGGGGGCAGAGGGCTGCGGAGGAGATGGCAAAATAACAGGGTGAATGGGTGCACATGTGGGGGCCGGAGGCGAGGGCAGGGAGAAGGGGTGCAGACCAGGGTGGCTGGGACGAAGGACATGAAGGAAAATAGGTGGGGAGACAGGCACAAAAGGATACCAAAGGGCAGCGGGGCGTAGGCAGGGGCCAGGCCAGGGGATGATGGGACCCCAGGGCCACTGCCCACCTGCAGGCGGCTGCTGTGCTCCTGTGCCCGCTGACTCTGCAGCAGCAGCTCCTGGGCCCGGCCCTGCAGGCCTCCCAGCTGGCCCTCCAGCAGCTGCAGCTGCCCCTGCAAAGCCACCTTCTCTGCCACCAGTGTCGCATTCTGGCCGAAGGTTTGGAAGGCGGGGTGAGCGGTGGCCAGGCTCTGGGTTGTCCCCGCTGCCCCCCACCGCCCAGCACTCACGCTGCGCTCCACCTCAATGAGCCGCCCACTCTGGGTCACCCCCGTCTGAGACTCGGCAAGGCCCGCGGGCTCCAGCTCCACAGGGTGCTGACGCAGCTATGAGAACAGAAGCGGGGAGATCACTGGGGTGGTGGTGGGTGCTTACGGAGGGTGCCGGAATCTGCAGCGGTGGACCCGGCCCCTTCAGCTGGGCATCACAAACACTGAGCTGCAACCATGCCAGGAGCAGCGCTCACCAGGCCAGAGACACAGAGCAGCCACCTCAAGCAGGGGTCTGCTTGAGAAATGGGGGCACCGCCAAGCACGGTGGCGCACGCCTGTAATCCCAGAGGCTCGGGAGGCAGAGACAGAAGTATCGCAAGTTCGAGACCAGAGGCAGTCTGCGTAACTTAGCGACACCCTGTCTCAAAAAAAAAAAAGTAAAAAAATGGGCTGAGGGCCAAGCAGGGTGGCGCACGCCTGTAATCCCAGCAGCTCGGGATGGGGAGACAGGAGGATCGCAAGTTCAAGACCAGAGGCAGTCTGAGTAATTTAGCGAAACCCTGTCTCAAAAAGAAAAAAAAAAAAAAAAAAAAAAAGAGGGCTGACAGTGCAGTTCAGTGGTCCAGCACTTGCAGAGCACGCAAGCTCGAGGCTTGGGTTCAACCCCCCAGTACCACCAAAAAAAAAAAGGGGGGGGGGGGGCTGAGGGTGTAGCTCAAGTGGTCCAGCATTTGCAAAGCATGCAAGTGCAAGGCCCTGGGTTGTACCCCCAGTACCACCAAAAAAAAAAAAGAAAAGAAAAAGAAATGGGGTCACCGAGGCCCCAAGAAGGCCACACAGCCTGACTCCCAGCACAGTGCTCCTTCCCACAGGCCCCACACAGGGGTGAGGTGAGCAGCCAGCCAACAAGCAGGGCAAGAGCAGACACAGGCAGGCAGCCCCTGACTACTCGCGGGCTGGCGGCAGGAGTGGCCAGCGGTCCCAGCTCCCAGGGCCAGCCTTACCTGGAAGAGTTCCTCCTCTAGCTGCAGGGCCCGGGCCTTGAGCTCTCGCAGTGCCTCCTCCTTGCTGGTCTCCGCCGCCTGCAGCTCAGCTTCCAGCCGCTGCTCCAGGCCCCAGTACCTGCCAGGAGAAGCCTTGGCACCTAGCCCCGCCTCCCTGGCCCTCTGTGCCCCTAGGCGCCCCCTACCTCTGGTGCTGGCTCTCCTGTTCTCGAAGAAACTCCTGGCGCTCCAGGGCCGCCTGCTCCAGCTCACGCTGCAGGTGCTCCAGCCTGGTCCCCAGCTCCCGGCCCTGCACCACCGCCTTCTCTAGCTCCTGGGGACAGGCAGGGCAGGCTTCAAGGATAGGGGTGGGGGACGACTGTCACCCTCCCCCAGGGGGAGAGGAGGGCCGGAGACAAGCCTGAGCGTGGGAGCTCTGCCTTTCTGCCCTGCTCTGTGTCTCCACTCCCCCTTCTAGAAAGTGGCAGCAAATCCTGGCAGGGTGGACATATAAGAGCTGGGGCCAGCCGGGCGAGGTGGCGCACACCTGTAATCCCAGCGGCTCAGGAGGCAGAGGCAGGAGGATCACAAGTTCGAGACCAGAGGCAGTCTGCGTAACTTAGCAAGACCCTATCTCAAAAAGTATAAAAAATGGGCCGGGGGCACAGCTCAGCGATCCAGCACTTGCAAAGCATGCAGGCGCAAGACCCTGGGTTCAACCCTCAGTACCGCAAAAAAAAAAAAAAAAAAAGCAAATCCTGGCAGGGTGGACATAAAAGAGCTGGGGCCAGCCAGGCGCGATGGCACACACCTGTAATCCCAGCAACTTGGGAGGCAGAGGCAGGCGGATCACAAGTTCGAGACCAGAGGCAGTCTGCATAAATTAGCAAGACCCTATCTCAAAAAGTAAAAAAATAGGTGAGGGTGCAGCTCAGTGGTCCAGCACTTGCAAAGCATGCAGGTGTAAGGCCCTGAGTTCAACCCCCAGTACCACAAAAAAAAAAAAAAAAAAAAAAAAAAGAGCTGGGGCCATAACCCTGGCAGGAGTGAGGGCCACCTCAGGCCGGGAGTCAGAGACAGGCTCTGGGCAAGTGTCTTCACCTGGCTGAGCCCATAATTCCGCATGTGCACAGAGGGAGCGGGCCGAGCCCGGCGGGCCGCCATGGAAGGACAGGGGGTCTGAAGGAACAGACCCGGAGAGCGCCCTCCACCCCAGGGGGACGGCCACAGACAGCGGGCACAACAGGAACTTGAGGGCCACAGGCCTGACCACAGTGGAGGGACAGCCAGAGATATACAGGGCAGTGGCAGTTGGGCTGCACCATTTTGGGGGAGGGGTGGGAGGCCCCTTCCAGCATGTGGGCCCCAGGGGGACACAGGCCAGACCATTCTGACCCCTGGGGCCTCATGGGGGAGGAAGCCAAAGGAAAGGTGACCCTGGCAGACAGCCTCCTCCTGCCTCGGCAGACCAGGCCTGCAGCCCCGCTGCTGAGCAGTGGTCCTGGGTCACAACCCACCCGTCTTTGCCCGGCCACTGCATTTCCTGACCCCTGAGGCCACGACTTCCGGCTAAAAAACTACAAGGCCCACAACACCTTGCCGCCAGGCCAGCCTCTGGGGCCCCCATGGTGCAGATGAGGGCACAGGCTGGGAGCCCTGCCCTGCCCGCCCTCTGTGCTCCTCCACCCAGCCCAGGAAGACCCCACACCCAGAACAATACCAAGACCCCTGCCAGCCGGCTCCTCCAGTGCTACACCCTGTTCACACCAGGAACCACTCCAGCCAGGAAATCTCACCAAATCAGCTCTGTCTCCAGCTCCTTCCACCCTCCAGCCCCACTCTCGCCCTCACTCCACCTACACTACGGGGATTCCCTCTCACCCCCAAGCCACACCAGGGGCCAGGCACAGGCCCCAGCTCTGTTCCTTATCTTACAAGATCCTGGAAGGCAGATACATTTTTGTTTGTTTAACTGAACTTGGGGGGTGGGGTTGAGACAGGGTCTAGCTAGGTAGCCCAGGCTGGCTTCAAATTCTCAATTGTCCTACCTCAGCCTCTCAAGGGCTCAGATTACAGGTGTGCACCACGACAGCCGGCTGCAGATGCCGTTTTTATGCCGGTTTTACAAGGAAAGGAACCGAGACTCAGAGAGGTGAAGTAACCTGCCCCAAGCCACACACAATGACAAGCAGAGGCTCTGGAATATAAAGCAGTTCCTTCAGCTTGACCGCATGTCAGCGCCACCCGTGAGAGCGGACCCCAGAGGCAGCCTGTCTCCTTACCATCTTACCACACACACCACCCCTCACGTTCCCAACCTTCACCAGGGCCGCCCTGCATCAACCCATCTCAGGACTCCCCCTCCCGCTGCTGCCTCTCTGAATCTCAGCATTTGGTCTGTGTGCAAGGGTGGAACAGCAAACTGCTCATGCCAGAGCACACAGTCCCTCAATGTGTAGCCCCCTCACCCGGCATGGGCACCCAGAGTTCCAACACCCTTCCCCTTGCCTCGTGGTGTCCCCCACTTGTGCTGCCTCCCAATGCAGACTGACCAGTTTGCCCATCTTAAACCTCCAGGGGCAGCCGGGCGCAGTGGTGCACGCCTGTAATCCCAGCAATTCGGGAGGCAGAGGCAGGAGGATTGCAAGTTCGAGACCAGAGGCAGTCTGCGTAACTCCTACTCAAAAAAGTAAAAAAGTATGGGCTTGGGGCATGTTACTTCACCTCTCTGAGTCTCGGTTCCTTTCCTTGTAAAACCAGCATAAAAACTGCATCTGCAGCCGCTGTGGTGGCGCACACCTGGAATCTGAGTGCTCAGGAGGCTGAGGCAGGAGGATTGTGAGTTTGCAGCTCAGTGGTACAGCACTATCAAAGCATGTAAGCGCAAGGCCCTGGGTTCAACCCCCAGGACCACAAAAAAATAAAATAAGCCAGGCACGGTGGTGCACACCTGTAATCCCAGCAGCTCAGGAGGCGGAGGCAGGAGGATTGCAAGTTCGAGACCAGAGGCACTCTGTGTGATTTAGCGAATCCCTGTCTCAAAAAGTTAAAAAAATGGGCTGGGGGTGCAGCTCAGTGGTCTAGCACTTACAAAGCATGCAAGTGCGAGGGCCTGGGTTCAAACCCCAGCACTGCAAAAGTAAGTAAGTAAGTAAATAAATAAATAAATAAATAAATAAATAAAATATATAAAAACCCCCAGGGGCTGCCCACACTTTCATCAAAAAGCCCCAACTGAAGCTAGGTATGGCAGCACACACCTGCAATCCCAGTACTCAGGAGGCCAAGGTGGAGGATCAATGTGAGATCAAGAATAGCCTGGGCTCCACAGTGAGTAAGAAGCCAGCCTAGGCTACGCAATGGGACCGTCTCAAAACACCACACACACACACACCAAAAAAAGCAAAACAGAACAAAACAAAAACAGCCCCAACTCCTCCCTTACCTTGGAAGGAAGCTTAGGCCCTGCTGCCTTCTACTCTGGCAACTCAGGCCTAGATCTGCCCTTCTCCCCACTCCTTCTCCTCCAGGAAGCCTTCCCAGAGTGCCCAGCCTGAGGCCAGGGTGCTAGCTGGACCTCATGGCTCCCTGCACTTCCCTGCCACCACTTGGCCTGTGAGTACACGCATGCATCTGCCCTGGGGTCCACCAGTGTGCCCACAGCCAGACGCAGGCCCTGGCCACAGAGATACCCTCAAAACATGCGAGTGAATGAATATAAATGTGTCCAGGCATTTCTCTCCCCTCTGTCTCCACCCCACCACCCCCAGCCAGGCTCACCTGCCATCTAGACCACTGCCACTACCTCCTGATGGCCCCAACAGCCAAGGTTACCCTCCTCCAAGGCAGCCCTGTGCTTGTCTGCCACACCCTGGGCTGGCTTTCTTTGCCAGAGGATAGAATACCAACCTCTACAGAGCTGGCCCAGCCCCCAGGCCTCCGAGGCCCTGGAGCAGCTCTAATGCTTCCAAGTCCTTGTCCTTCATGGTTGGCCATCCCTGCCTAAGCTCCAGACCCCCGCAGCCATCACCTCCCCCTCCCATGGGCTCTAGTTGCACTTGGCCCTAAGCGACCATTTCTTTTTTTTTTTTTTTTTTTTTTTTTTGCGGTACTGGGAGTTGAACCCAGGGCCTTGCACTTGCATGCTTTGCAAGTGCTGGACCATTGAGCTGCACCCCTAGCCCATTTATTTTTTTTACTTTTTGGGACAGGGTCTCGCTAAATTACACAGACTGCCTCTGGTCTCAAACTTGCGATCCTCCTGCCTCCACCTCCCAAGCCCCTGGGATTACAGGCATGCGCCACTGTGCCCAAAAGCAACCATTTCTTAATCACTTCCAACAGGCCCTGGCCACGCAGAAGGCAGGCTCTTTCCACCATTATCTTCCTCAGTCTTCCAAAAGAGAGCGAAGGGGAGCAGGGGGTGGTGGTGTGCACCTGCAATCCTAGCACTCAGGAGGCTGAGGCAGGAAGACTGGTATGAGTCAAGGCTAGGCTGGGCTAATGAATTCTAGGCCAGCTTGGGCTACACAGCGAGATTTTGTCTAAAAAAAAAAAAAAGAAAGAAAGAAAAAAGAAAAAAAAGAAGCAAACAAAGAAAAAACCAGTGGAGGCCCAAGGAAGAGCATCTACATTTTTACGTGAGGAAGAGGAACTGAGATGAAGGTAAGTAGATTGCCACAGCCTGAGCCCCGCAAACGCACTGGGCAGTCTGGCCCCATGATTGCACCAGGCAGTCTGAGCCCCTGCGGCTCCCCCATCGGAGGCAGTGGCCATCAGCTGTGTCCTAGGAAGGCAGGCGTTGACTTGGCTTTTCCGTCTCCTGCCCCAGCTGCAGGCTAGGCACTCAGTGGCCGCTGATGGAACCCATAATCCACACCCCAGCAGCTGACCTGAAACCCCACTTCCCAACCCCCGCTGCAGACCCAGACATACCTCCCGGAGGGCCTCCTTCTCCCGGTGCTCCCTCTCAGCCTCCTCCAGGTGGGCTCTGCCCTCTCTCTCCAGGGCCTGCATCCGCTGCTCAGCAGCCTCAGCCTGAGCCCGCAGCCTGGGCCCTTCTCGCTCCCACTGCCTCCGCTCCCGGCCTGCTGCTGCCAACGCCTCTGCCAGCGCCTCCCGCTCCCGAGACGCGGCCTCCAGCTCTCCGCCAGCAGACTCCACGGCCTCCCGCAGCCGAGCCACCTCCTGGGCCTGGGCCTCTGCCTCCTGCTGAACCTCTGCCTCTGCACTCCGCGCTTGGGCCAGCTCCTCGGACAGGCGGGCAGCCTCCACGCCCCGGGCCTCCAGCCTCCGCGTCTGGGCTTCCAGCTCAGCCCCAAGGGCCGCAACCTCTCTCTTCAGCCGCACCACCTCCTCCTTCAGGGCCTCCCGCTCGGGGATCCCACTGGCCAGGGTCTCCCCAGCCATCGGCCCCTCCAAGGCCCGGGTGTCAGGAGGTCGCTCCAACTTCTGTTGTAAGATTTGAGGGGCTGGTTCCCCAATCCCACTCTGCTCATGCCTTCTGGCCTCTGCCTGTCCCTCAGACAATTTCAGCCCCTGGCCTGGTGTCTCCTGTGCTTCCAACAGCACTGGGAGGCTGAGCTCTGAGGACCCCTGCTTGTGCGCAGGGCCCTCCTGTCTCAGGATCAGGGCCTCCCCTGGGGGGCCTTCTCTGTCCCCAGTCTCTCCTCCCACCAACTCCTGCACTTCAATTCTGATCTCCGGACCCTGAGGGGGAGCCATGGAGGTGGGAGTCTTCAGAGAGACTCCCTGGCTAGCCTTCTCCAGGCTCCCCTGTGTCTCCAAGACAGGATCTGACTCCTGGGGAGTTTGCTCTGAAGTCTGGGGAGCCAGGACAGCCACCTGGAGGGGCCTGTCTGTCAGCTCTGGGTCTGAATCAGGTGCCTGACGACCCTCAGATGACCCTTGGAGGGCTGAGTCTGATGCTGGGGGAGCCAGGTCCAAGGCCTGGGACTCTTTGCCATCGAGATGGCAGACCAAGCCCTGGGGGCCGAGGCCTGGGGCCAGGGGAGTCCCGCAAGCCCCATCCAGCACAGGAAGCATGGAGTCCTCGCTCTGCTCTTCCAGCAGGGGGTGCTGCGGACACACGAGAGAGACAGTCAGGCCCTGGGAGGACAGAGAAGGGACAACCTGGCAAGGTGTGGGGGGGGACTCACCTGGCCACCCAGCTGCCTCTGCAGAATGCGAAGCAGGCCTCGGAGCTCCTGATTCTCTCGCTCCACCATCCGCAGCCGCCTGGCCTCTGCCTCCCTTACCTCATCCTGCAGTGAGGGGGCCGCTCCTGGCAGGGGCGCTGGGGGTGTAAGAGCAGGTCAGAACCCCGCCCATACTCCCCGTCTCCTCACAAGCACCCCCCAGAGACCTGAGGGAAGGGGATGAAGGCAGAAGCCCTCCCCTCTGCAGCTGCAGCCCCGTGCCAGGTCCTCCCCAATCCTGGTGCCTCCCTCACCCTCTGCAGGGGACCCAGGGGGTGGCCCCAGGTTCCTCTGCAGCTCCAGCTCCAGCTCCACATTCTCCTCCACCAGCTGGTCCACCTGATGCCGCAGAGAGTCCAGCTCCTGGGAGGTGAGGAGCATGGTCAGACCCGCCCTCCCTACCACAGCCAGGCCAAGGGCGAAGGCAGAGCAGAGGTCACAGGAATCGGTGGGAACCGCAGGGGACAGGTCAACACAGCTGGGATCACGCAGGCAGCCTCACCGCGTGGGCCTCGCCCAGCCGCGTGCGCAGCAGCAGGTTCTCACGCTGGGTCTCGTGCAGCCGAGCGGAGCGCTCTCGGGCAGCCTCCAGCTGCTCCTCCAGCAGAACCTTCGAGGCTTCCAGGGCCCCTGAGAGCACCCGCTCTTCCTGGGGGGTGAACAAGGAGAAGAGATGGTGTGACGCAACCTCTATTCGCTCCAGGGACTGGGGGTCCCAAACCTCTTCCAGACCCTGCCCCCCAGCCCTCCTCTCCATCTACCCCTCTGTCTCCCAGTCTCGCCAGGCACAGTTCCCTAGCACCTGGTGTGGCCTTTTGGTGCAGGCCCTGGGGCTTCCCCTAGGAACCTCCTGCGAAGGCCACATCCCTCCAGACCCTACCCATCAGTCCTCCTACCTGCCTCTGCTGAACCTATCCTCCATAGCCCCCAGCTCTCCCTTTCCTCGGCCCATTGTCCAAAGAACCTGTCCCCGACACCACCTCTCCACGGGTATCCCTTGCCATTTCTCGGTGCCATCAATGTTACCCCTATAAAGCTTGAACCTCTTTAGGCCCCATCTCCCTGATCCACACGCCCCACCCCTCTCACACGCCCCGCCCCCTCCCATACGCTCCTCCCCTCCCACACGCCCCGCCCCTTCACACTCGCTCCTCCCTCTCCCGCAGGCCCCGCCCTCTCCACCACGCCCCGCCTCCGTGCCACGCCCCCTGCGCGCTCTGTACTCCCCAGCCGCCACCCTCACCTCCAACTGGCGCTTGCAGACTTCTGCTGCCTGCAGTCTCTCGCGACAGCGCCTCAGCTCCTCCTGCAGGCGGGGCAGGCGACCCACACGCTCCCGTAGTGTCTCTGCCTCCTCGCGGTACAGCTCGGCCCGCTTGGCCTGTCCCGACAGGGCCTGGGCCTGGACCAGAGGGATCAGGGACTCAAAGGAGCCATGGGATGAGGGTTAAGGGGAGCAATGGGAAGGCAATGGCGGGGAGCATGTGCGCGCACCTCCTGGCGGAGCCTTCGGATCTCGGCCTCCAGGCCCTGCACCTCCGTCTGGGAGTCTAGCAGCAGCTCCGCCTTCTCCTCCCTGGGGGGATGAGGGGACAGAGAGGTCTGGCAGCCGCCACCGCCAGAGATTCCGGAGCCTGCCCGCTCCCATCCCATTCACCGGGGCTGTGACCCCATCCAGGCCTGTCTGCCCCTCTCCACTCAGGTCCCTTCCCTAGCCTGCGGGCACTCACAGCTCCTGCCGCAGGCGCCGCAGCTGGGCCTTGCCGTTGGCCAGCTGCAGCTCCAGATGGTGCCGAGGACCCTCGGCGACAGCCCTAGCAGGAGCCTCAGGTCGCAGCGGGGCCCGCTCCAGCTCCAGCAGCAGCTCGGCCAGGCGCTGTGGAAGGGCAAATGGCACAGGTCAGGAGGACCCACAAGGCAAGTCTTGCTCCCCACAAGACACGCAAGAGTTGAGACAACCCAGACTGCCAAAGACCCCACACCTGGGCCCTGAATGCCCACCTCCGCCACACATCTAGCTCCACGATGCCGCTGCTGCCCCCTACCTGTGCACCCAGGTCCCGCTCCCGGACCAGCCTGGACAGTGCCCCCATCAGGCTGCGGCTCAGCATCTCCAGCTCCGCAGCAGTCAGCTCCCCAGGCTCAGGCCCAGCTAGCGCCAGCACCACGCCGGCCCCAGGCTGCGTCACCTGTCGGGGGCCATGGAGAACAATTCAGCAGAAGGAGGATGGCCGACATGTCCTTGGTGGGGCTGCCACTCCCCCACACCAATACCTCCTGGATGGTGGTGGCCAGCTCGCTCTGGACCTCAAGGCTGAGGCCCTGGATGTGGCGGATAAAGAGCTCCCGGTGCTCACACTGTGGGAGATGGCGAGGCAGCTGGCACAGATCCCCTTCCTCCAAGCCAAAGCTCCGCCCTCTCGGCCCCTCCCCCCTCACCTGCACAGACGCCCCCAACAACAGCCTGAGGATGCCTTCCAACTCCTCCACCGCCTCCTCTGCAGGGGACAAGCCACAAGGGGTTAAGGGGGACAGAGCTCTGGGGTAGAGGCCGAAGGGTTAGTGAGGGGCAGCACCTGAGAGGGGGTCAAACCCCAACGTCTGGAGGTCTGGGGGTGGCGACAGGATCAGCAACTGCAGCTCCTCCTGCAGTGGGGGACAGAGACATGAAAGGAACCTTCCTGGCGGAGCTCCCGGGCTCCCCCTTCCCCTCCCAGGCCCTCACCTGGTAAAAGTCCCTCAGTCTGCCCCACAGGTGGTTCAGGTTCCAGACTCGCCAGGCTGCCGGTCCCTCGAGGCCCCTGACAATCTGAGGTCTCCCTCGGGAGCTGGGGACACTGGGGGAGCCAAGGGCCCTGGGTGAGAGGTGGGCTTGTGGACCCGCCCCCCTTAGAGCAGGTTCCACCCATCACCCCCAGACTCCTCCCACCTGCTCCTCGGAGGCCTTTGCAGGTGCCACCAGCCCCTGGTGTCCCTTACATGATGCCCAGCACCCTGAGGAGCAGGGCCCCATCACTGAGCTTCAGGAACCTCTTCTCCTCTTCCTGCTCTCCGTCCTCCTCCTCCTCCTCCTCCTTCTCAGTACCCGCTGGCTCCTCCACCTCCCCCACCAGCCTGGCCAGTCCCAGCGCCTGTGGGGACAGAGGAGAAGCAGCTAGACACAGGGGAGCTCCCCACTAACAGAGTGCATCCTGGGTCTCCCTGACCTGATCCTGTGCACCTCAGCACCCCTTCCTCACAGATCCCAGAGGGTCTCTGGTCCCAGGTTCTGGGGCCCCTTCCCCTTGCCAGCAGGCTGGACTTCCCAGGCCCTGGAGCTCCCCCTCCAGGCCTCCACGCCTGGGCCCCCATGCCTGTCTCAGCCACTGCCCCACTTCCCTGCCCCACCCCCTCCCCCCGCCCACCTGCTGCTCACCCAGGTGGCCAGGCTCCCGCTCAGGAAGTCTCTGAGTCTGGGCCCCTTGCCTCGCTCCATGCCAGGGTCAGGGTGTCGTCCTGCTGTGGCGGCTACACCTGCCGTGAGAGGAAGAGGAAGTCCCCAGCGGGGGGATCCTGGGCCCAGCCACAGACGCCCAGAGCAGCTTCCTCCTTCCGGGTTCTTGCAGCTGGTCGCCCCCAGAGCCCTGCCTCAGCCTCACCACCACCACCACCCTGACCCCCAACCTCCCAGCATCTGAGGGGGGCCAGGTGGCAGCTGGAGGTTAGCCCAGGCATGGCCCGTGGCGCTCTCTGTCTCGGTGGCAATGGTGGGGGCATCCTTGGCATCTCTGAGCCTAATCTTCCCAGCTTGAAGCCAGAGAGGGCCACCTCAGCCTGGCGTCCTCCAAGGCCACCAAAGGAGCGCTGGGCCTTGCATGGTGAGTCTGGGCCCCCTTGAGTACATTTCCCCATATGCCAGGCTCTCCTTCTGCCCTTTCCCCTAGATGCCTCTCAGCCTCGTCCACACAACCCACCACCTCCCTCAGACAGCCTCCTCCCGATCTGTCCTCTGCCCAGCCCACCCCATCCTCTGCACACGTGGGATCCAGACAGAGCTGTGTGCAGGTGGCCTCCCATAGCCAGGCCTCAGCTTCCCATCTGGGACCCCCACGCCAAGGGATGCGAGTCAATGCCAGGAGCACCAGCAGGAATCTTGGCTGTAAGAAGGCCCTCAGGACGTCCTGGTTCCCTGCTGCTCACCACGGGGCTTCAGTTCACTCTTTCACTCACCCCCTCAGTGCTGGACCCTGTGCTGGTCAGCAAGATGTGGTGAAAAGCCACGGAGTCCCCATAGGATGAACAGGACACTGGGGAGCCAACAGCCCCCCCCCCCAAATTGTACACTTAATCAGCACACAGTCCAGTGCTGTATACCCCTGTAATGCCAGTGTCTTGGGAGGAAGAGGCAGAAGGATCGCAAGTTCGAGGCCAGAGGCAGCCTTTGTAACTTAATGAGGCACTGACTCAAAATTGTTGTTAGGTGCCGTCGAGTCAGGTCCGAATCACAGTGACCCTATGTACGACAGAAGAAAACACTACCTGACGCTGTGCTATGCTGGGCACTATGTCTGACAGTGCTTCTCTGCTATTCACGGGACAAAGTAAAATAAAATAAAAGGGAGGCTGGTGGTGCAGCCCAGTGGTAGAGCACTTGCAAAGTATATGGGAAACCCTGAGTTCAACCCCCAAGTACTGGAAATATAAAAGTTAAAAAGGTAACAATGTAGCCCTACCAGGTACATTTATGGGGAATGGACCTGACCTTGGAGTGATGGTCAGGGAAGTTGTCCTTGAGGAGGCAAGAGGTCAGGGATGATGGGGTTAACTTGTCAGCATGAGGAGGAAGGAAGGGTATTTCAGGCAGCAGGAACAGAATGGAAAGAGGCTCAGAGGCAGCTAGAAGCAAGACCAGGATAAAGATTAGGAATTGTCTTTTTTCTGTTCCAAGATGCCTTGGTTTTCGTGATTAACATCTCTCAAGTCGGGTGACGTGGTACAGCCGCCATCCAGCTGGCTGCAGTCCTGACATAGCTGTCACTGCCGGCACATGCCTGCACTTCCAAAGCCCCAGAATCAAATTCCCGAGACAGGACATCAGCCACTTGGAGGGAACCCCCAGGGGCAAGTGCAGAGCAGTCTTCCCCTGAGCCCCGAATGGGGAGCACCCAGGGGAGGCAGACCAGGCTTAGTAGCAACACTCAAAGCCCCATCAAAGTCAGCTTGTCTCTCGTAATTGCCAAGCTGGCTGCAGAGCCTGCAGTCAGTTTGCAGCTGCTTTATGGATGTTTGAAGGCAGGTTCCTCTTTCTAGCATCTTCCACGGCCCAGAGGAGGGGGTAGCTTGGAAATGCACAGAGATCGTGACTCTCAGACCAGAAGGGATTGTCAGGAGAGGGCTTCTAAATGGGAAAGAGTTTTCTGAACATGGTAACTAACTTATTTTGCCTCTGTTGTTGTTGTTGTTGTTGTTGTTGTTGTTGTTGTTGTTACTATTATTATTACTATTTTGCAGCACTGGGGGACTGAGCCCAGGGCCATACATATACTTTGCAAGTGCCCTACCACAGAGCTCATCTCCAGCCCCTTTTCTATTTTTCAAATTGAGACAAGGTCTCACTAAGTTACACAGGCTGCCTCTGGCCTCAAACCTGCGATCCTCCTGCCTCAGCCAAAAATATGGAATGCTTCACAAATTTGCAAGACATCCTTGAGCAGGAGCCACGTTAATCTTCTCTGTCTCATTCCAATTTTTAGTAAACGTGCAGCCGAAGAGAGCACTTCAGGTGTCCTTTTTATGTGAGCATCACAATTATATATGATGAGAATCTACATCTAAGTCAAACAGAGCTCTTGTGGGAAATATAAAACAAAAATTCTAGTGATAAAAGAGCCTTGGGACGTGTTTAGCTAATGGTATTCTTTTTTTCCTTAGAGGCATCTTTTACAATTGATGACATCTTAGAGTTGATGAAATATAGGGTAATAATAATAGCAGTCATGGAAAACATAAGTTTTCCATGGGGCAGACATGATTATAAGCACTTTACATTTATTAACTTATCGGCTCTGTACTAATCTGTGAAATATAAACTATGGATTAACTTTCCATTTTATAGAGAAAGCAGCTGAGGTCTGGAGAGGTTAAGAAACCTGCCTGAGGTCACACAGCTATGAATTGGTAGGACCAACTGAAAGAAGACAGGAACGGTAGAGAGCAAAGATCAATGAGCTCAGGGATCAGGGTGAGCTGGGGCCCACCAGGCAGCAGGACACTGCAGGATTCTGAGGACAGAAGCCCATCCAGGGGTGAACTCCCTTGAAACACCAGGAAATGGAGAGAATCCTATCAGAGTGTGGTGAGGACCCCATGAGCTGGTACCCAGCACAGTGTTCAGCAAATGGTCCCAGATGTGGTCACTACCTCAGCATTCTCTCCAGGGCCCATCCAGATCAGAATCTCTGCAAATCTTGCCCCCACTTGTATGTTCCAAGGACTCCAGCCCAGGAATTCCACAGGGCGCCGCCGGGGCTGCCCTGCAGATCATCCAGGGCCAGCCAAGCCTGGTGCCGGCAGCTCCCTTCAGCAGCTGCGGGAGGCCCCTGCCTTGCTCAATGTCTGAGTCACACCCGTCCCTGGCCTCCGAGGCAGTGGCCGTGCCCAATTGCTCTCACATCCGTCATCCGGACAAGCCCCACTGCACCTCCATCTGACTGCTGAGTCAGAGAGAGAGCTTAGGGGAGGGGAGGCTGGGGCACCCTGCTTGGCTGACACGGAGGTCCTGGGATTCCGAGGCCCCATTAGGTCCTGAGGAGAGTGCTTTAGAGTTGCTGGGGTCCCTTTCTGCAGCTAGCTTTTTCCTTTAAACTTTGTCAGATACGTGCATGGAACCAAAAAACGTTAAGAAGCAGGGGGTGGTAGCACAGCCTGTAGGCCCAGCAGGAGGGAGGCTGGAGCAGGTGGATCAGGAGTTCAAGGCCGGCCTGGGCTGCACAGCAAGATTCTATCCAAGATGGTAGATGATCGATGGATGATAGACAGATAGATAAAGTGCAGACAGAGGTGTAGAGAGAAACTCAGGTGTCCCACCCATCACTCCAGCCCCCTTGACCAGAAGCAACCACTGGCCCATTATTTTTTGTGTTCTTCCTGAGGACACAAGTAAGCCTGTAACAAATGATTTCAGCCACATGCACGGCCACGTACCTTCCTTGCTTCACAGAATGTTTTGTAATATGTGACTTTTTTTTCTTTTTGCCATGTTGGATCCCACCCAGGGCCTCGCACATGCTAAACACGCACCGTGCCACTGAGCTACAGCCCCAATCTGTTCCATTTCTGTTCAGAATCATTAGCCTTGGCCTTTTTCACAGCTGCATAGTGCTTTGCCCTGGTGCTGTCCTGTCACCGTGCAGACTCCTGCTGACAACTATCGGACACATTTGTGCTTTTTACTCTAATGCCTCACTTTCTCGGTCATCGTTTCCGGGCAACTTTTCAAAATCAAATTTATTTTCTTAAGCCTAGCATAATGGCACATGCCTGTCATCCCAGCAACTCAGAAACTGAGACAGGAAGCTTGCAAATGCAAGAACAGAGGCAGCCTGTGTTAGAGTCTCAAAATAAAAAATAGAAAGGGACTGGGGGTGCAGCTCAGTGGTAAAACACTTGTCTACCATGTGGGAGGCCCTGGGTTCAACCCCCCCCCCAGTACTGCGGGGGAAAAAAAGAGATTTTTTTTTGTTTTTATGGTACTGGGGTTGAACCCAGGGCCCCGCACTTGCATGCTTTGCAAGTGCTATACCACCAAGCTGTATCCTCACCCCATTGTCTTACTTTTTGAGACAGGGTCCCCTAAATTACACAGACTGCCTCTGGTCTTGAACTTATGATCCTCCTGCGTCTGCCTCCCAGGTCACTGGAATTACAGGGATGGGCCACTGCACCTGACTTGAAAAAAAAAGATTCTTTACAGATACACAAAAATTGTACAAAATGGGATACCATGCAATATTTTGAGCCACATATATATTGGGTCTTTCTGGCAGTTTTGAAGAGGGCTCAGTGTCCACTGCTGTCCAGCAGGGGGGCCCCAGGAGGCGGGAAAGACGCAGAGAAAGGCAGACAGATGAACAGCACAGTGGGCCGCGGCTGTGGCGCCATCTCCTCCCTCAGGGACTCGACTTCCCCATCTGCACAGGGCAGGGGCGGCGGGGAACCCCAGCCCCCAGTTCTCTTCCACTTTTGAGTTTTCTAGATAACCCCAGTCTAACACTAAAGGCCCACAGCAGGGGCTGTGGGTTTTGGGGGCAGTGGGGGCGGAAACAGAGGCCTTGGCAAATCGTGGGGAGTCAAGGTGAGGCATTTCCTCCCTGCCAGAGGCGCCCGAGCCCCGCCCCGCTCCCCAGCAGCCTGGCTGGAGCCCAGCTCCCAAGCAGGTGCTTCAGGGCCCAGGTCAGAAGGTAAAAACATAAACAGCCTGGGGCCGCTGGCACCTGGCCCTCCGCAGATTCCGTCCTCCCCATCCAAGCTCCAGGAGAGCTCGCTGCCCCCACCCCCCGGGGGTGGAAATGGTGCAGCCAGGGATGGACCAGAGCAGAAATGCCCAGCCTTGGGGCCGATGGAGCTGCCCGGGTGGAGGGAGACGGGAGAAAGTCAGAGCTGGGCAGCGGGTGCCCAGGGCCCTGAGCTGCCGGCCTGCCAGCCAGCGAGGGCCCCTAAGGAGAGGGAGGCCTGGCCCAGCCCTGCCACCTGACCCGTGGCCACGCCTCCCTTGCTGCTCTCCCTGGCACACTCTACATTCCTGAGACACCTGCCTGGCCTGCCCCTGAGCTTCCAGGCACCACTGGGACATAGGTCCCAGCCTCTTCCAGGCCCCAGGAGCCATCCGGAAATGTGAACCTGCTCACCACGCATCCCTGCTGGGCCTGGCGCCTGCCAGCAGCCTCTCCCTACACTTGTGAACTTGTGTCAGGTTGTCACGCTCACTGTGACAATGACCGTCAGGGCCCGAGAGAGAGGCTCCCACTCAGCTCACCGCCAGGGCCTCGCCCACCCGCCTCCCTCTCCTCTGCCCACCCCGGCCCTGCACAAACCTTTCCATGTCCTGCCCCCTCCCTGCCCCCTTCCCAAGACCAGGTCCTTCGCATCCTGCTGCTTGCTCTCAAAAGCCCTCTCCCGGGCAGTGGTGCGAACAAACAACTGTCTGTCATCCCAGCAGCTCAAGACGCAGAGGCAGGAGGATCACAAGTTCAAGACCAGAGGAAGTCTGCATAAATTAGCGAGACCCTGTCTCAAAAAGTAAAAAAATGGGCTGAGGGTGCAGCTCAGTGGTCCAGCACTTGCAAAGCACGCAGGCGCGAGGCCCTGGGTTTAACTCCCAGTACTGAAAAACAATTAAAAAAATTAAAAATAAATAAAGGCCTCTCCCTTCCCAGTGGACCCCAGCCGCCCAGGCCTATTCCACTCTCAGGGGCCCCTGTGTCCCCACTGCCTTTTTTGCTTGCTTTTCATGGGAGTGGAAACCGTCAGGGTCCATCCCCGACAGCAGTCCCTGCACAGGCACCACAAGAGGGCTGACCTTGGCCACCCACTCACCTGGGCCCCCCCCCCCAACGAACCCCACCAGCTCCCACAGGTGTTATTGTTCCCTCCACTTCATGATGAATAACCCGAGGCTAGGGCCACATTACCAGGAGGCAGCGGAGCCAAGATACAGAAGGCAGCCAAACTAGTAGTTTTCAACAGGTGAATTCCTACTCTGGAGATTAAGTGAGGCTCGGTGCGGGGTGTGGAGGTGCACACCCAGAGTCCCAGCTATGGGAGGGCCTGAGGCAGGGGGATTGCTCAAGGCCAGGAGTTCAAGACCAGTCTGGCAACATAGCGAGGCCCTGTTAGGAAAGAGAGTCAGGGGGAGAAAAGAGGGAAGGAAGGAAGGGAGAGGGGGAGAGAGAAAGAGAGAGAGAGAGAGAGAGAGAGAGAGAGAGAGAGAGAGAGGAAAGAAAAAGAAGGAAGGAAGGAAGGAGAAAGAAAGAGAAAGAAAGAAAGAAAGAAAGAGAGAGAGGGAGGGAGGGAGGGAAGGAAGGAGAGAGAGAAAAAAAGAGGAAAGAAAAGAAAGAAAGGAAGGAAGAAGAGGAAGAAAGAAAGGAGAGAGAAGGAAAGAAAAGAAAAGAGAAAAGAAGAAAAGAAAGGCAGGCAGGTGAGTGTGGTGGTGCATGCTGTAATCCCAGCGACCTGGAAGGCTGAGGCAGAAGGATCACAAGTTCAAGACCAGAGGAAGCCTGTGCAATTTACCAAGACCTTGTCTCACGACAAAAAATAAAGAAGGGAAGCCAGGCATGGTGGCGAACACCCGTAATCCCAGCGATGGGGAGGTTGAGACAAGAGGATCAACGGAAGTTCAAGGCCTGGTCTATAGAGTGGGTTCTAGGACAGCCTGGGCTGCACGGGGAGACTCTGTCTCATCTCTGCCCCCCCCCAAAAAAAGCAAAAAAAAGGGGGGGCTAGTGGTGCAGCTCAGTGGCAGAGCACTTGCCAAGCATGCGTGAGGCCCTGGGTTCAACCTCTCAGTAACACAAGAGGGGAGGAAGGAAGGAAGGTAGGAAGGAAGGAAAGAAGGAAGGAAACAAGGAAGGAAGGAAGGAAGGGAGGGAGGGAGGAAGGAAGGAGAGAAGGAAGGAAGGAAGGAACGGAGGGAGGGAGGGAGGGAGGGAGGAAGGAAGGGAGGGAGGGAGGGAGGGAGGGATGGGGGAGGGAAAGAAAGCCCTCAGGCTCTGAGCACCCCTGTTGCTGTCCCTTCCCTCATGCCTCTGGCGGGAGAGCCAGGCTGCATCCAGCAGCACTAGGCCAGCCAGGCAGAGTTCAGGGCCAAAGCCTGCGCTGCCAGCGAGCTCCTAATTAAAGACACACACATTAAAGACAGCTCTAAGGTGCCATTAAACATCCATTACACTGGGAAAATAAATCCAGAAAGTGAGGCGGGGAGGCGGGCTGGCCGGCTGTGGGCAGAGCGCATAAACACACCTCACAGTGGCCCTCGAGGCTGCCTCAGAGTTTCCTGAGACCCATAAAACCACCCAGGCCCTTGGATGGGGCACCCGAGCATTTGCGAACACGCCCTGAGGAAAGAGCCCAGGAGAACACTATAAACACCAAATGACTGCCAAGAGAAGCCCACAGAGCCACACTCCACAATATCCCACATCTGTCCTCAGACCTTCCCGTCCTCCTCACCATTAGCCTAGGCTGGTCCCACCTCCTGGAACGCCCTTCCAACATGGCACCCACAGAGCCCACGTCTGGTCTCTTCACCCGTGTCCCTGGAGCCCACACAGGGGCACAGGGATGACCCCCAGCCAACAGCCACTCAGACAAGACACCTTATGTGACCATGAGGAGACACAAGGGTGAGAAAGTGGGACCCCCAAAGAATAGAACATGTCTCTGACCACATAAGGATCGCCATGCTTGGAAGAGGGGCAGCTTCGTGCTGGGAGAAGTCACTGAGAGGAAGAATCCTTCTTTGAAGGAAAAATCCTATACAGAAATCAGAACATAATATAAAGCTAAAGTCAAGTAAAGCCGGGCGCGGTGGCACACACCTGTAACCTGTAATCCCAGTGGCTTGGGAGGCAGAAGCAGGAGGATCGCAAGTTCAAGACCAGAGGCAGTCTGCATAATTTAGTGAGACCCTGTCTCAAAAAAAAAAAAAAAAAGGGCTGGGGGTGCAGCTCAGTGGTCCAGCACTTGCAAAGCATGCAAGCACAAGACCCTGGATTCGACCCCCCGTACCACCAAAAAAAAAAAAAAAAGATAGATCACTATAGAAAAAGTTTCAACCTTAAACGTAATTGGGATCCAAGGATATATAGAAAAATGTTCCCACAAAAAGACACGCAAGTGGAAGAGAAGCCTTTGGTGGGGGGGTGGAACAGGGGGAGGAAGTGCACAAGAGGGTAAGGGGGAACTTATCTGTGCAATGTACAACGAAACACATACATATATGGAAATGTCACAATGAAATGCATGTCAGAATTAAGTTGTACATTAAAAATTTCCAATTAAAAAAAAAAAAAAGAATCCTTCTTTGGCCAGGTGCAGTGGCGCACACCTGCAATCCCAGTGGCCAGGAAGGCACCGGCAGGAGGATCACAAGTTCGAGACCAGAGGCAGTCTGCATAATTTAGGGAGACCCTGTCTCAAAAATAAAAGTTATAAAAAAGGGTTTGGGGGTGCAGCTCAGTCCTATAGCACTTTCAAAGCATGCAAGCTTCAACCCCCAGTACCACCAAAAAAGGGAGAGAGAGAGAGAGAGGAAAAAAAAAGAAAAAGAAAAAACAAGAATTCTTTGTATTAGTGGTGGCTGCACAGCTTGGTGACTACACTAATCCCCACTGAACTGTACACTTTTAGAGGGAGACTTTTGTGATACATGAGTCAATTTGAAAAACTCCACCTTTGATGAAGTTGAATTGTGTGGCCCAGACCCCCACAGGGACCCACTCAGAGAAGGGGCCAGAAGCAAGAGCCATTGTCCTCAGCAAGCGGGACGGACTCGGCCTTGAAGGTCAGGGCTGTTTGGGCAGGGGGAGGGAACAGAGGGGTGCCACCGATGGCAAGCATTGTCTGGGAGATGCTGAAGCGGGGGAGCTGTGATGACTCGCAAGTTTGGAACTGGGGTGACTGCTCAGGCTTGGAAGAGGGTCCCCAGAGACGAGGCAGGCACACAGAGATCTAGGACAGCTCAGGGCCTGCCCCTCTATGGCTGCTGGGGACAGCAGGGAAGCGATGCCACCTGTTGGGAGGCTACAGAGTCCCCAAAGGTCCTTTCCTTCAGAGGTGACCCCCCAAGTGGCCCACACTGCTTGCTGTCCACTGAGTGTCCGTTCTCCCTCTCTCCTTTAGTAATATAACCCCTAGGTTTTAGTCAGACGGATGGCTGCCTGGAATAAAGTTGCTATTTCCCAGGCTCCCTGTAGCTAGTAGGACCAGGTGACTGAGTTCTGTCTAATGACTTGCAAGTGGACGAGAGACACAGTAGGCCCCCTTATCCAAGGCTTCACATTCTGCAGTTTCAGTTGCTGCCAGTTGACCATGGTCTGAAAATATTAAATGGAAAACTCAAGTAGTATAAGGAAATCTCATGGCACTCCATCCCATCTAATGTATCCACATGGTATACATTACCTGCCTGTTAGTAACTAAGTAACTGTCTTGATTAACAATCGACTGTCATAGTTCCAAAGTGCTTGTGTTCAAATAGCCCTTATTTTCCTTTTTGTAATTATTTATTTATTCATTCATTTTATTTATTTCATTTTTTTTATTCTTTTATTTTTTGGGATAGGGTCTCACTATGCAATGCAGCCCAGGCGGGCTTACTAGCTTGCTATGTAGACCAGGCTCGCCTAGAGCTCACAATCCTCCTGCCTGCCTTAGCCTCCCAAGTACTAGGATTCCAGGCCTGCGCTTATTTTATGCCCAGCTTATTTTATTTACTAATGGCCTCTAAGTATAAAAGTAGTGACGCTAGCAATTTTATTACAGTATATTGTTCTAATTGTTCTAGTTCATTATTAGTAATTGTTCCTCTCTCACTGTGTCAGGAAAAAACAAAATATCTTGTTTCCCCTTTGCTCTCACACCATTAAAATCAACATAGAAGATTTCCAACACCAGATGTGGCAGCCAGGAACACACCACCTGGCAAGCAAGCAAGCAATTCTGCAGTGTGCACTAGCCACTGACCTCTAATCCTATTCAGTTCTGACACTCTCTAGCTGGAGATAGCATGACAGCCCCTGGGTCAGGGGCTCAGTCCCCAAGACCACCCCGCTTCAGATGCCAGCCTCTTTTACCTGTGCTTCAGACGCACTGGCTATAAATTGGGATTCCTGCAACCCTCCCCCTTGGGTTTGATGAATTTGTCTGAGGAGATCGTAGAACTCAGGGAAACGCTTATTTACATATGCATACCATTTTATTGGGCTGGGATTTAGCTCAGTGGGTAGAGCGCTGCGCTGCAGTCTCTGAGGCCCCAAGTTCAATTCCCAGCACCGCAAAAATGGGAGAAGGGCCTGGCAATCCACTCCCAAGGCAATTCCGAAACAGTCAGCCATTGAAAACCCTATGAGGGTCGCTATGAGTCGGATACCGACTCGACGGCACCTAACAACAACAACAAACCATTTTATTATAAAGAATATTATAGGGCTGGGCTGTGGCACAGTGGTAGAACACTTGCCTAGCATGCGTGAGGGCCTAGGCTCCGTCTCTAGGAAGGAGCCAATCTGCAAGGACAATAAAAAAGAATATTGCAAAGGATACAGATGAAGAGATGCAGGGCGAGAGCAGGAAGGCGCCACGCCCTCTTGGTGTGGGAATTGCAGTTTGGCGATCTAGACGCTCTCGGACTCTGTCCTTTGGGGGTTTTCTGGAGACGTAGATAGGATTGACGTATCCACAACCACATTGAAATGTGACTGGAGTCGGGCACAGTAGCGTGCACCTGTAATCCCAGCAACTCAGGAGGCTGAGGCAGGAGGATCACAGGTTTGAGGGCAGAGGCAGAGTGCACAATTTAGCAAGACTGTGTCTCAGAATAAAAACATAAGAGGGCTGGGGCTGGGAGAACGGCGCAGTGGTGAAGCTCCCTGGGTTCAATTCCCCAATACTGCAAAGAAAAAAAAACAAAAAAAGGAAACATGACCAGACAAAATGAGTGTGCTCTACCACGGAACGCTGACAGACTGGCAGGGGGACCAGCAGGGCCAGTCTGCTCCGATTCCTTTTGGCCTCTCTGTGCAGCAGCCCTCGCTCCAATGGAGCAGGACCCCTCTAGAATTAGGACAGTCTTATGACCTCCTAATGGACAAGAGTAGGTCAAAGAATTTCTTTATTGCCAGTGCCAAGACAGAAAGCTAGGCAAAGACCAGAAATTCTATGACCTGCCTTGGGGAAGAGAAATTCTCCCTTCCGTGACCTGCCTTGACAAGGGAGTTGTAAGCCTGCAACTGTGGCCAAAAAATTATGTATAAAACTTAGTATATATATAAGTATCTACATCCACATAATAATGTTTCACTGTACTTAATTTACAAATCACACTTTATCATAGGGATGGATGGAATGTAAAGGAAAAAACCGGTATTTATAGAGGTCTGTTCCGGTAGCTCTGTGGCATCCGATCCTGTCAGATCTCAGAAACTAAGCAGGGTCGGGCCTGGTTAGTCCTTGGATGGGAGACTACCTGAGAACACCATGTGCTATAGCCTTGGGAGAAGGACCCAGCAACCCACTCCCAAAAACCAATCTATCATTGAAAACCCTATGAATAGCAGAGAAGCACTGGCAATAGTGATTCGCCTGTTGTACGTAGGATCACTACGAGTCAGACACCAACTCCATGGCACCTAACAACAACAACCGAGAGGGTCAGGCATCTCCTAGGGGTCTTGAAATGTATTATCCCCTTATCTCCTTTGAATAAGACGGGGACCCTACATGGCAGCTTTTCAGAAAGTTTTTTGTTGTTTTGTTGGATTTTGGTACTGGAGGTTTGAACCCAGGGCTTCACACGTGCTTTTGTGAGTGCTATATCACTCAGCTTTTCCCTAGCCCATTTTTACCATTTTTACTTTAAGGCAGAGTCTTGCTAAGTAAATTTGGGATCTTCCTGACTCTGCTGTCTCTGCCTCTCAAGTCACTGGGATTACAGGTGTATGCCACCACGCCTGGTGCCTTATATTTTACACACACACACACACACACACACACACACACACACACACACGCACATTATATATATATATATATATATATATATATATATATATATATATATATTTTCTTTCTATGTAGCCCAGGCTAGCCTCTGATGCCTGGCAATCTTCCTGTCTCAGTCTCTTGAGTGCCGGGAATTATAGGCATGTACCACCACACCCTGCTCAGAAAACCTTAAACCACCATTGCCATGGGACTTTTATCTTCTGTTTCCCACTTCCTCCTTCCTGTTGGCTGAACTACAGAAATGATGTCTGGAATTACAGCAGCCATATTGGATCTGAAGGTAAAGAGACATTTTTTAAATGGCAGCACAGCAAGAGAGAAGCATGAGGCCTCAGTAATCACCCAACTGCGCATGACCTGTAGACTGTCAACCTTAGCACATCTGTAGGCTAAGCCTCTGTCTCAAGCCACTGGTATTTAGAAATTTATGTCTATGTCACTTGCAAGCAAAACTAGGTCTAACCCAGACCTGAGGCAAAACAGAAAGGCAGGGGAAACTTAGAGGTGGAAAGGGGCAGAAGCCCTCACCCTCTGCTGGCTGAGAATCAAGAAAGTCTCACAAAGAAGATTAGGGGCGATGCTTACAGTCAAAACATTGGTCTTGACTTCATCCGGAAGAATTCCTTTAACCCTGTTGACCTATGCATCTTCTTAAAATTCCCTTCTTATTTACAAACCTGTATAATACACACGCTGGACTACCTTGTTGTTGTTAGGTGCCATAGAGTCAGTATCCGACTCATAGCAACCCTACATACAACAGGTGAAACACTATTATCAGTGCTTCTCTGCTATTCATCAGGTTTTCAATGGCAGATTGATTTTTGGGAGAAGGTTGCCAGGTCCTTCTCCCAAGCCTACAGCACCTGGTGTTCCCAGGTGGTCTCCCAACCAAGGAGTAACCAGGCCCGACCCTGCTCTCCAAAGGCCTTTGCTTAATTAAACCTAAAGCTGGATTGTCTCTTATCTATATTTTAAAAGCTTGCTAACTTTGTTTCACACTGACTCATCTTGGAATTCTTTTCTGGTACGGAGTCAAGGACTCGGCCTCACCTGAGTGGAGGTCCCTGTAAGGCGGACTCCTCAGCTTACAGACAGAACTGGGCTGCCTCTCCCCCAGCCACTGACAGTCCTGCTGCAGTCAAGTTCGTACTGAAACAGCAAGCTGGGGAAAGGATAGCTTCCTCCCTCCCTCTCTTTCCTTCTTTGTTGTTAGGTGCTGTCCAGTGAGTGTCCAACTCATAGCGACCCAAAGTACAACAGGTGAAACACGATTGTCAGTGCTTCTCTGCTATTCATAGGGTTTCCAATGGCAGATTGATTTTTGGAAGTGGGTTGCCAGGTCCTTCTTCCAAGCTTACAGCAGTTGGTGTTCTCAGGCGGTCTCCCATCCAAGTACTAACCAGGCCCGACCCTGCTTAGCTTCCGAGATCTGATGCCACAGGGCTACAGCTGCAGGCTTCATTTCTTCTTCCTAAAACCTCTGTTGAATATTTCCTATGTTCCCCACCCTGAGCAGGACACTTTAACCTCTATTAACTAAAAAGACTTGAGTTTAAGCTCAAGCAGGGAGAGTTGGCACAAGTATAAACAGCATGGCAAATTGATATGCACTTGATTGATTTCTCAATACTAAGAATTGAACCTGGGGCCTTGTGTACGAAAAGCAAGTGCTCTCCCACTGACATACATCCTCAGTCCCGTTTTTATTTTACTTTTTTAAATTTTGAGGCAGGGTCTTGCTAAACTGCACAAGATGGCCTTGAATTTACTGTGTAGCCCAGGCTGGCCTCAAACTCGTGAACTTCCTGCCTCAGCCTCCAGAGTAGCTGGGATTATGCAAGCATATACCACACCTGAGCTGGGATTTGGCTCAGTTGGTAGAGTGCTGCGCTGCAGTCTCTGAGGTCCCGAGTTCAATTCCCAGCACCCCAAAAATGGGAGAAGGGCCTGGCAATCCACTCCCAAGGCAATCCTGAAACAGTCAGCCATTGAAAACCCTATGAGGGTCGCTATGAGTTGGATACCTACTTGACGGCACCTAACAATACCACACCTGGCTTGTTTTTTTTTCTTTTCTGAGACAGGATCTCATTACCTATTCCTGGCTGCTGGCCTTGAACTTGAGATCCTCCTGCCTCAGCCTCAGAGGGCAGCAATTACAGGCATACGCCACGATACCCTGCTACACTGCCGTTGCTCCTCATAACCAATAGATTGAGTTCCCCTGGGCCAGTGTCTTCCAGCACCCTGATCGTGGTGCTGGCATGGGACAGCCTAAGCTTGGCCCGGACCAGGAGGGCCAAGACTCCCTCCAACCCTCTCTTCCTCTTGGAGGCTCACGTTTGACCCCCTAGGGACTGGCAGAGTTCTGTCTTCCCAGCCTCTAGACCTGCAAGGTTTCAAGTACCCGACAGCTACGGAGAGCCCTGAGGGTCAGGAGACCATAGAGTGCCTGGACGGCTCTTCTCCCCTCCCACCAATGGGAAGATGAGCCTCAAGAAAACCTCAGCATGAGACTCTAACCACAGCACTGGTGTTAGAGTCCATCCTCACTCTCGCTCTGTCCCTGCAGGCCTGTCGACTGCATGGTGCAGGGCAATGTTCTTTTTCTTTAGTTAGTTATTAATCCATTTTCTGGTCCCAGGCATGGTAGCACACACCTGGAATCTCAGCACTGGGGAGGCCGAGACCGGAGGGTCATGTGAGTTCAAGGCCAGCCTGGCTTACAAACCAAGACCTTGCCTCGAAACAAAAAACAAAGAATATTTCTTGGGCTGGGGATATGGCTCATGGTAGAGCACGTGATTAGCATGCAAGGCCCAGGGTTCAAGTCCCAGCAGTGCAAAAAAGACAGGGAGCATTTGCTAAGCACTTACAGGGTGATAGATGCTATGCCACATGCATCACAGATGTCGTCTCACTGGCCACCGCCAGCCTGGGAGTGGGCTGGATTGTTCCGTCCTTCGGGATGAAGAAGTGGGGTTAAGGAAAACCTGCAGGTCTGGCCATGGCCGCTGGGGCTCTGGAGATGGTGGGGACTCACTCTGTGGCAGGATGAGCCCAAAGCCTGGTGAACCCCCCTGGCCACGACACCTCCCAGGCAGGGGCTCACTGGGGACTCAAGGAAGGACCCCGGGGCTTTGCTCACCAGGACTTCAAAGGGGCTCTGTAACCAGAAAAGCCCAGAACCGCATGCAATCCCAGCACCCTGAAGGCAGGAGCAGGAGGATCGCTGCAGGTTCAAGGCTAACCTGGTCTGTAGGGATGCCCAAACCCTAACACCGTGGGGGACTGGCGAGGCACGGCCGACAGTGGACGGCTTCAGGGTGCCTTTAGTGCAGGTTTTATTGCACTGCTCAGCTCTCAGGCCCGCCCTTCAGGATGGGGGAAGTGCTACGACTTTTCCACGTTGCAGCTCCGCCTCTGGTGCTGGGTCCAGGGGCTATTCATCTTCGGCGGTGGGCGAGGGGCCCTCCGGATGTCCCCCGCAAAGGCTGGCTTCTTCTCTGCTGCTGATCTCCGATGAACTCCGTCTTGGTCTGGCAGTGGCATGGCCTCTGAGATGGCAGACAGACTACTCTCTCAATCTGGCCATGGAGTGGCGGAGCAGACCAGCAGCAAGCAACCGCCCAGCGGGAAGCCAGCTGCCAACAGCCAGCAGCTCGCAGCATCACCATCAGCGGCCTCGCATGCAGGGAGAGCTTTGTTTATGTAGGCCTAGGGTAACTGCTTTAACTGGAAGATGGCAATCAGGTGGGGGTGTAAGGGGCTAGGTGCAACCAATTAGGAGTGACAGTCAAATAAAGAGTGAAACCAGATGTCACTGCTTGAGCAATCTAGGGGAAATCCTTGATTACCAATCACGGGACAAAATGTTCTTGTTGTTGTTAGGTGCCATCGAGTCAGCATCCGACTCATAGCGACCCTGCGTACAACAGATAAAACACTATTGTCAGTGCTTCTCTGCTATTCATAGGGTTTTCAATGGTAGATTGTTTTTTGGGAGTGGGTTGGTGGGTCCTTCTCCCAAGCCTACAGCACCTGGTGTTCCCAGGCAGTCTCCCATCCAAGTACTAACCAGGCCCCAACCTGCTTAGCTTCCTAGATCTGATGGGATCGGATGCCACAGGGCTACGGCTGCAGGCAGAGGACAAGATGTTGTTGTTGTTGTTAGGTGCCGTCGAGTCGGTATCCGACTCATGGCGACTCTCTGTACAACAGGGGAAACACTATTGTCAGTGCTTCTCTGCTGTTCATAGGGTTTTCAATGGCAGATTGATTTTTTGGGAGGGGGTTGCCAGGTCCTTCTCCCAAGCCTACAGCTTCTGGTGTTCCCAGGCGGTCTCCCATCCAGGTACTAACCAGGCCCGACCCTGCTTAGCTTCCGAGATCTGACGGGATCAGATGCCACAGGGCTACAGCTGCAGGCCAAGAGGACAAGATGAGGGTTGGATAATTCCCTACACTGATCTACATAGTGAGTTCCAGGCCAGACAGGGCTACATAGGGAGACCCTGTCTCAAAACACAAACAAAAAACGCCCAGAATCACTGATGCTAAGTAAAACCTTGGCCCTCAGATTTGAGACGCTGGGATCCTGGGCAAGTCAAGACAGATAAGTGGCTTTATTTGGGTGTGTGCTATGGCTTGAATGTGTCCCCCAAAGATTGTGTGCTGGAAGCTTAATCCAGTGCAGCAGTATTGGAGGGTGGGATTTACAGAAGGGCTTTTAGGTCATGAAACCCCACCCCACAGATGGGTGGGTGGGTCAACATCCTCATTGTGGGAGGTTTGTTGTAAAAGTGAGTTTGTGCCCCCTAATGCCCACACGTGTGTTTGGGTGCCCTTCTGCCTTTCACTGGGGCAGGCAGCTAAAGCCCCTCTCCAGATACACCCCACCTTGGCCTTCCCAGCCTCCAGTACTGTAAGGTACAAATCTCTCTTCTTTATAAATTACCTAGTCTCAGATGTTCTGTTACAGCAGCACAAATTCAGTTATTTTGTTCGTTTGGATTTGAAATGTTAGCGTTTTGGCCCACCACAGCCCAGGAAGGCCAGACCCACCCTTCTGCCAGGAGCAGCCACAGCCTCCAGGGCCCTCTGGGCCAAGCCACAAGGGCCTGGCCTGCCCTTCTCCCCAGATCTGAAGCCCACCGTAGAGACCAAGCTCTGCCAGATTCTTTCTGACCTCAGGCCCTCCAGGGCTTGGAGGGGCTCCCAGGGCCACCCCTGCACCCCCTGGCCACCCTCCATTTGCCACCCAGGCCAAAGCTCCGCCTTCACCTACATCCAGCCCCCCACCCAGCTGTCCTTAAGGGCCACCCTGGATCTGGAAGCCCTTTTATCCTGGCCTAGAGACTCAGCCAGGGACAACAGACCCTGGAAGGGATGATTCCTGGGGCCTCACTGGGCCTCTGTCCACCCAGAGAAGAGCCCAAGGGTGGAGGACAGGTGGCAGGGGAAAGACGGAGGGAAGGCCTCCCCTCAGGGCACGAGGTCGCAGGGAGGAGGAAAAGTGGGCCCAGGCCAGGTGGCAGCTGTTCTGCATGGGCCCCAGTCACCAAGGTGGACGAGGGGCACAGGCGCCGTCAGGAAACCCCTTGCCTCTGCTCCCTCATTCCCGCCACGAGAGCAGGGGAAAATGGTACCAGGGAGGGAAAGGGCCTTTGCACCACGCATGTCTACGAGGGGCACCTCGACCCAAGTCTGACAAGGGGAGGTGGACAGGATCCCAAGGGGAGGTAGAGGGGGGTCAGCCCCTGCCCTGACGGCACCCCAAGGCTGGAGGGGTAGATTAGGGGAGAAGCAGGAACAGAGGTCGGGGTACCGGATGCTCAGGGTGGTGGCCCACTGCGTGGCTGGACCCCACACTGCCACCCGTCTGCCTCCAGGGCCCTTTCTTCTAAGAGGCTGCTCCAGCCCTGGCCCTGGGGACATCCCAGTGAGTGACCTGTTGGGAGCCTGACCAGAGGCCTCCACCTGGTGGTAAAGTAGGGGCGCCTTCCTGGAACAAGGGTGCCTGGGCGGGGCCAGGCCCTGTCAGAGGCCTAGAGCCAAGAGGTTCCTACCCTGGGGTCGTGGTCTAAATGAGATCAGCCTGCACCCCAGACCAGACAGGAAAGGTCCCGGTGTGCGCAGTCTGGGGTCAGCCTAGACTTCCGCTGCCTGTCCCTGCCTCAGGCTGGCTCCTGCTCGCCTCCAGTGAGCGCCAAGGCACGCGGCCCTCCGGAGGCCCGGCCTAGCCTCCTGCAGTAAGTCAGGTCCCTGCGCTCTGCCCTAGGCCCTGCCCTCAGCCTCAGCTCCACCACGGACTCTGCCCCAAGGACCTCCGTGAAGCAGCAACTCCACACCAGGGACACGCGTGACCAGAGGCATTTATTACGGGAATCTGGCCCACATTGCAGTGGGCGGCCCCAGCTGAGAAAGGGCCGGAGCCTTCCGCCCGGGACCGAGCAGGTGAAATGGGAAAGGCCAGAGGGGGCGCATCTGGCAAGGGCCTCAGAGCTGCGAGAGGATGTTGGGGGCCAGGCTGCAGGTGAGGCCTGTGCCATCTGGTTCCACGTTCAAGGCCTTCACTACCCCGTCCTCTATGACCATGGAGAACCTGCCAGAAAGAGAAGACAAACCGGCTGCATCAGCCCAGACCTGGACGCAGGAGCCAGGGCCCCGGGGGAGCCGTGGGGAGGATTCTCCCCCCTCACCTCTTAAGCCGCCGATTCCCGAAGAGGGACACCAGGGAGTCATCCAGTAACAGATCCGTCTCCTGGCAGAGGGGCAGAGAGATGCTTCAGGACCCTCCAGAACAGGCCAGGGGCTGCTCCCTACATAGCAGCCCTCTGAGACCTGACTGGAGGGTGGGGGTGGGAGGGGGCACTCACCTTCCCAAAGGCCCCAGTAGGGTCAGCCAGGAGCCGGACCTGAAGGACAGAGAGGACAGGTCACAAGAAGAAGCTCCGACCTGGCCCCAACCCCTCCAGGCCCCTCACCTTACCTTGCCCTCCGCCTTGTGGGCTCGACCCCACTCTCCAGTCACAAAGACATCGTTAACACTGAGACATGCCAACACCTGCACACCCTTGGCCTTCAGAGCCCCAGCCTGCTCCACATATCCGGGCAGGTGGGACTAAGAGGGGAAACAAAGGAAGGATCAACACAAGGATAACTATCCATGCTCCTCAATCCACCCTTCAAATTCTTCACTTCTCTGACAAATACTTACGATCAGGCAGCGAACCATTCTGTTTCCTTTTTTGCCTTGGCCACTAGGAAGCTCGGATCCAAATGTATTGTTGTCAAGATCATGAGTTTCCCATGAGTAGAAATATGTCTCATTTGCCTGAGTCCCAAGTACCTTCCATAGTGCCTGCCACCCAGCATTATTAATAAGAGGTGCTGAACTTAACTGCAGATATTTTCTGCTACATTCCTGGTACTATTACCTTTCCAGGCCACTAAGTATTTTCTGAAGTACTAGAATGCTTTCCGGTGGTTTGTTTTTTGTGTGGTTTTTTTTTTGGATTTTTTTTTTTAGACAAGATCTCCCTATGTAGCCTGGAATTTACAATCCTCTTGCCTCAGTCTCCTGAGTGCTGGAATTACAGGTGTGTGCCAATACACCCTCCTGAGATGTCTTAACTGTCATTAGCTTCTTCACACCCTTGCTTCAAGCTGCCCCAGGACCCCATGGAACACTTAAGACCAGCACAAAAGGCCCCAATTCCCGACCCTCAAGGGGAAGCCTCACCTTGGAACAGCCAGGGGTAAACGCCCCAGGGACACCAAACAGCACACCCTTCTTGCCTTTGAACAGCTCTGCCAGGTTCACCTTGTTCCCAGGTTCCCCTTCAAACACCTCCACCGAGGGGATGGCGTCTCCCACCTGGAAGCAAGGAGTCCAGGTAAAGGGGCGGCCAAGGGAGGCACAGCAAACCACAGCCAGGGGGACACAAAGCCTGGCTGGTGCGGAGCCAGGGTTGAAACCCAGAGGGGAAAAGCCTGTCACAGTCTCCAGGGGCCCCTCCCTGTCCCTTACTCCACACCCCTTGCTTGCCCCACATCCTCCAGGGTTCCAGGAGGCCCTGCTCGGCTTAAAAGCCCCGGTTGGTAACAACAGGAAAAGGGAGAGGCTTTCCCAACTGTGGCAAAACTGTGTACACAGGTGGCCTAGATTTATAGAAGGGAGTGGAAGAGGTGAGCAGGGCAGAGGGGAAAAGGGCCAGCTCCCACCCACATCAAGAGAAAACGGGGGAGAAAGTTAGGCAGGTGCCCAGGTCCCAATACCCAAGGGGGTAAAACAGAGGAAGAAATCTCCAGAAGGGGGCGGTGTCAGCCCACCTGGGGGTGGGTGAAGGGGAAAGGGAGGGAGATCTGGGGAGGAGGGAGGAGTCTCTGTGGAGCCCAGAGGTTGCAGAATGTGGGGGGGGGGGTACTCAGAAGAGGGTGGGAAAGGAAGGCTGGAGGAGCTGGGAGCCGTCCAGAAGATGGGTGAAAGACTGGGCAGAAGGCGGCGCGGTGGCGCAACGCCTGTAACCCCTGGCGCGGCGCCTCGGGAGGGGGAGGCAGGAGGATGGCAAGTTCCAAGGCAGTGGCAGCCTCGTAACTTAGCGTGACCCTGTCTCAACATGAAAAATAAAAACGGGCTGCGGGTGCAACTCAGTGGTAGGGCATTTGCAAAGTATTTGCAAGGCCCTGGCGTCCACCTCCCAGCACCGAAACAAAAAAAAAAAAAAAAAAAAAAAAAAAAAAACTGAGCAGGAGGGTGGAGAAGGAGGGGACTCAGTCATTGACTGGAAAGGGGGAGACCCTCCCAGGTTCCAAGGGACCGCGGCTGTTCCAGAAGATGGAGTGAAGTGAGGCACGACACTAATTAGGAAAGCGTGCGGAGGGTGCAGCGGGTTAGGGGGGCGAAAGAGCCGAGGGGCAAAGGAGATGGTATTGGGCGACCCGTCTCTGGGTGTCGCACAGTGAAGGGGAGCCTCGGAGGATGTCGCAGGAGATGGGGCGCAAGACCCCTAAACTGGGCGCAATCAGAGGGGCAGCCGAGGGGTCGTGCTGAGGAGGTTGGAGAGACAGACAGCGGGACGGGTCTTGAAGGCGGCGAGCAGGGGTGCGGAGAGCAGAAGAGACGGCGACACCCGCACGCGAACGAGACAAGGGTCGGCCTTGGGGAGATTAGGGGAAGGAGTCACCGGTCACCTTGATCGGGGCCATGGCCGCGACGGCGCTGCTGAAACTGCTGGCCCCGCCACGCGCCCACCGTGCTCCTCCTTCCCGTCGCGATCTCGCTGCAGCGGACCCAGAGGCTGCCGCACCACTGAACCCCGAGCCCGCTGGGCGAGCCAGATTACGCAGCCCCCACAGCCTCATGCCCGCCCCTGGGCTGCAACCACCCCGCCCACCGGCCCGGCCTCTCGCAGGCTTTGCGACCCGCGAGAATCCAGCCCTGCTAACTCCGCCCTACGAAACACGCCCACTTTGCAGGCGAGAGCTTCCGGGACTCTGGGCGTATTTGCATCGGAGGCGGGGCCTTCAGAGGTCGCAAGGCTAATTGGTATGCAAGGAGGTGCTGCTGTTTCCATAGACCTAGTTTACCAATGCTTGCAGCCGTAGCTCTGTGGCGTCCGATCCCATCAGGTTTCGGAAGCTTAGCAGGGTCTGGCCTGGTTAGTCCTTGGACGGGAGATCGCCTGAGAGCACCCGGTGCTGCAGGCTTGGGAGACGGACCGGGCAACCCACTCCCAAAACACAGCCATTGAAAACCCTGTGAATAGCAGAGAAGCACTGACAATAGTGTTTCGCCTGTTGTACGTAGGGTGGCTATGAGTCCGACATCGATTCGATGGCACCTAACAGTCTACGGATAGGAATTTCTGTTGTTTTTTTGTTTTGTTTTGTTTTGTTTTTTTGCGGTACTGAGGGTTGAACCCAGTGCCTCGCGCTTGCATGCTCTGCAAATGCTGGACCACTGAGCTGCACCCCCAGCCCATTTTTCACTTTTTGAGACAGGGTCTCACTAAATTACACAGACTGCCTCTGGTCTCGAACTTGCGATCCTCCTGCCTCTGCCTCCCGAGCCGCTGGGATTACAGGCGTGCGCCACCACGCCTGGCTGGAATTTCTGTTTCTTAACCGGAAGCAAGGAGAGGAAGACCATATTGTCAGGCACCTGTGTAGACCCCTATGTACAACCTGTAGACAGGTTCACTTTCCAGCAAACATCGCCTCTGCATTGCAGCTGGCTTACGCATGATCTGCCCTTTACGTAGGATTCATAGCAAGTGTGGTCACAACCTCCCCCGAGACGCTGACACTGAGCACCGCGCGGAACCGATCCTGTCTTTCAAGTGGCTCTACTCCAGAAAGCGGCAGACCTTCCAGCCGATTCGCCACTTCCGGTCCTCTCGGCCAATCCGTGACGCGGAGAGCTTGGTGGCCCCGGAAGTGACGCGCGCGGAAGTGATGCTTCCTTCCGTTTTCGGCCCAGGGCGAGCGTGTGTAGCAACATGAAGCTGCTCACCCACAACTTACTAACCTCGCACGTGCGGGGTGTGGGGCCCCGTGGCTTCCCCCTGCGCCTCCAGGTACCTGCCGGGGACGCCCTCTGGCCACTCCCGGGGTGGGATAGACCGGGGTCCCGGCCCTACCTCACTAAACCTCTCCGCCGCGCAGGCCACGGAGGTCCGCATCAGCCATGTGGAGTTCAACCCCGACTTCATAGCGCGGATGATACCCAAAGTGGAGTGGGCAGCCCTCCTGGAGGCGGCGGATACCGTGAGAACCCTGCCCTCGCTCGCGCCTGCTGGGGAACGGGGGCGGGCTCACCGCTGCCCCTTGTACTGCCGGGTTGGAGGGAGGCAACGGGGCAGGGTTGTGTGCCCAGAGATGACTAAGGTCCCTTGCGCGCAGTTGCACCTGGCCGAGGTACCCAAGGAGCCGATTGAGGGGTATGAGCGGGACGAGACATTTCTGAGGAAGATGCACCACGTGTTGCTGGAGGTGAGAACTGGCCCGTCGCTTGCTTGGCCCACCGCCCGCCTTCCACATGGACCCTGCCGGTACTCAGCTCTGCCCCTTTGCCCCTGGCAGGTGGATGTGCTGGAGGGCACCCTGCAATGCCCAGAGTCAGGACGTCTGTTCCCTATCAGCCGCGGGATCCCCAACATGCTGCTAAGTGATGAGGAGACGTAACCGAACCAGCCACCTGCTTTTACTTTTTTTCTTTTTTTCCCCTGGGTAATAGGGGTGGAACCCAAGGCCTCGCGCCTGCACGCTTTGCAAGTGCTGGACCGCTGAGCTGCACCCCCAGCCCACTTTCTTTTAACTTTTTGAGACAGGATTTCGCTAAGTTATGCAGACTGCCTCTGGTCTCGAACTTGTGATCCTCCTGCCTCCGCCTCCCAAGCTGCTGGGATTACAGGCGTGCACCACCGCGCCCAGCTCTGCTTTACATTTTGTGACCGACTATGGACTATGTCTGTGTTGATGTACTGTACGTGTGGTGTAGTAATTCTGCCTTGTGTCGCCCCACCCTTTACCCACTGACACACCAAACACAGCGTTCTTGAGCTCCATAGTATATATATTTTTTCTCATTAAAGGTTCAAAACCAAAAGCGGTTTCTCTTTGCAGCAAATATACATTAAAATAGAGTCTCTGTACAGCCAAGGGCTCTGGGCCCTGGCTTGCCCCATATCCCTGCGCCTGCCTGGCCAAACCGAAAAATAAATATAGTGTTATTGCTCTGCAGGGCATAGAGGCAGTGCTCTCCCCACCCCCTGAGGAGGCTGGGTGGGAGCTGGTGGGGGGGTCCTGGCCACCCCAGGGGTCCAGGGGCTGGAGCCTGCTTGGAGTTATTGCTTCAAGGAGGGGGGGGCACTAATGCCCAATGCAAATGATGAGGAGAGGAGCGAAGGGGGCGGGGCCTTTGCTCTCCGAGTCCCCCCTCTGCTCTGGAGGAGAGGGCCGATTAAGCAGCAGCAAAAGCATCACCCACTGGGAGACTGGCCTCCATCCCCTGCCCTCCCTGAGATCGGGTTTCTGCCTCCCACACGGCCCCTGAAGCCCCCTATGGCTTCCAAAGGGCCCCTTACTCTCTTGGGGGCACTTTATGGCTTGCAAGGGGCAGCGCTGTGCCCAGAATCTGGGCAGTCACTTTTCCCAGCTTCTGACACCCCCTGGGAGGGGGGAGGGGAGGGCGTGGCACCTGCTCCCAGGGGCTGATGGCATTGCCCTGGCCCTGCCAGCAGGCTGTGGCACTGCCCAGACCCCAGCTCTGCCCCCTGGGGGCGGACCCCGTGATGGGCAGATCCTGCCAGCACCCCCACCCATCCTGCCCCTGCCTCAGTCCATCATGGCCTCGAGCATCTCCAGAAACAGCTTGTGCATGGGCACCTTGCCCTCCAGCTTCACCCCGTAGAAGTGGGCCAGGACTTTGCCCGCCGTCTGGCGGAGGAGGGGCAGCGTAAGCAGCAGCCTGCCTGCCCGCCGCCGCTCGGCTCCCCCTCCGGGGCCAGCCCTGCCAGCTTCGTACTCCAGCAGGGCCTCATGCAGGGCCTCCCGCAGCTGCTCCACAGCCTCGGCGTCCTCAATGTGCACGGAGTCTGTGAGGAAGGAGAGAGGATTGGTGACCTCGATGACCTCTGGAGAGGGCAGAACCTGCGCCTGCTGGGGCACTGCTGGAAAGGGGCTGCCGAGCCAAACACAGATTGGCTGGCTGGCTGACAGGCAAAACCACTTGCTGCTTGTGCCTGGGAGCCAAGGCCCACCTTTTCTCCCTTGACTACAGCCGCTTCTCATCCTCCCCACTTTCCCTCCCACTAAGCTGTTTACCTGTCCACGTGAACATGGCGCTCAGGGCCTGCCCTTGGCTCGCATGACTTTTACTAACGCGTTGTTCCTCCCTAAGCATCAGTTTGCCTGATCTGCAAAATGGGACTGTGCTGCCCTCACGGTATTCACAGTTGGAGGGCCTTACGGAGAGCCCTGTGCGTGCCTGCTGTGGGCGCTCACCCGAGTTGGCAAGGGCCAGGGCCTTCAGCAGGACGTACTCCTCTCGCTCCAGCCGCAGGGCCTGCAGCCGCCGCACCAGCTGCAGCAGAGCTGCCCCCAGCTCCCCCAGGCCAGCTGCCCGAGCCCCCTCTTCATCCAGGACCAGGTCCTCAGCGAAGGCCAGCTCATCCTGCAGTGGCAGTGAGCGCTGGGCCACACCCAGCACCAGCACCTCCATCCACACACTCTGCAGTACTGACATCTGGTCAGACAGCGACAGCGACGAGAAGCCTGGAGGGCAATGGGGGGCAGGCCCGGCTGAGCAAGTGCACCAGAGCCAAGCACAGCACGGCCCGGCCTGCTCGGGGAAGCCCCGGATCACCCAGGCCCTTTACCTGGGATACTCTTGGCCCAGCTGATTGTGACCACGATCTCGCGGTCAAAGAGGTCGCAGAGGGTAGCCACAGCAGGGAGGTGTCCATCGGGGGCAGCGGGGTCAGGCATGGCATACAGCTTCTCAGGCTCAACCACCAGCAGGTGTGACACCAGTGCGTTCACTGGGGCTGCAGCAACAGGCAGAGAGCTACAGTCACAAGCGCTGGGATCCGACAGGTCTCCCAGGCCGTCTTCTTGTGGCCTTCCTTGATGGCCCCTGACTAAGGTGATGCTTCACTCCAGGTAGGCGTGTTCACTACCTCCCAGGGAAGCTCCGTGTGCTGTGGCCAGGCTCTAAGTGGCAGAAAACCTCTCCCTGACGCTGGGGTGTGGCTCAGTGGCAGAGCGCTTGTCTCAGATGTTCTGGGGCCCAGGTTCCAACCCCAGCACCAAAAAAAAAAAAAAAAAGAAAAAGAAAAAAGAAAAAAAAACCTTTCCTTCACCCCAGCTATTACACTATACTACTTGGTGCCTTGTAGGAAAAAATTGGGAAGAAATTGGCAAAAACCCCAAAACTGGGAAAATGGCTTTTGAAGATCTGGTTTATAAATTAGAAATCCAGGGAAAAGGGGAAAAGGAAAGTAACTTGATTGGATGTTTGTACAAAACCCTTCACAAATCCCCCAAACCTGATTGGACAATTGGACTCAAAGCTGATTGGCTCAGGCCATTCTGTGGGTGAGCTACATAAGGAGCTGCACTGTGGCAGTTCGCCCTCTCTTTGCCTGGACCACCAATGAGGAAACAGCGTGTGGGCGCGCGAGCCCACACGCTCCCTCCCTCCCTCCCTCCCTCTCTCTCCTGGACCACCGATGAGGAAAGAGCTCTCTCCTGCCCAGATTATCAGTAAGGAAACAGCTCGCTCTCTGTTGCGGACCACTGACTAGACAAGAACTCTCTCTCCCTCTGACCACCAACGAAGTAAGAACTCTCTCCTCATGACCACTGAGACCACCAACACGGAAACATCTGCCCTTGAGGCAGTAAGAGCTGCTAGCACTGAAAGCTGTTTGCTTTAGGTTTCTCTCTGCCCTGGTAAGGGCAGAGAAATAAAGAGCTGTATTTGTCCCAGCAAGGAAAGAGCACCTGGCTTTTCCTTTCTCCCTTCTCCACCTGCGTTCCCAAGGGCCGCAGGAGGCCACGCCTATCACCCGAGGGTCCCCAGTGAATTATATTTAGTATCTGTGTGCATAGCAGCGCCACCCGTCCAAACATTCGGGCTGGACCAGGAGGCACGTGCCCCACATAGAGGTGGTGCCCGAACAGGCGCCCCACAGTGCCTGACATAGGAAGACATCACAAATATATATATATATATTTTTTTTTTTTCTTTTTCTTTTTTTTTTTTTTTTTTTTTTTTTGCGGTACTGAGGGTTGAACCCAGGGCCTCATGCTTGCATGCTCTGCAAGTGCTGGACCACTGAGCTGCACCCTCAGTCCATTTTTTTTACTTTTTGAGACAGGGTCTCGCTACTAAATTATGCAGACTGCCTCTGGTCTCAAACTTGTGATCCTCCTGCCTCCACTTCCTGAGCCGCTGGGATACAAATATTTCTTGAGGAGCTGAATTAGTCAGTGAAGGTGAAATATGGATCCCAGTGTCTGTAACGCTGCTAGATAGGGTTTCCTGTGGCTGCCCCACCTGGACCCCCCGGCTCCAGGACCCACAGCACTCACCTGTCTTCCGGGGGCCTCCAGCTACTGCCAAGGGACCAGCAGGGAAGGGGCCCGGGAAGGGCAGCGGGTCCACCTCTGGCCGTCGCTTGTACTTCTGTCGCCCACCCCGGACTCGGTCCAGGCGCACCCCTTGAATTGTAGGACAGAACTGTGTCCTTGGGGCTGGCGTGGGCCTGCCGTGCAGAGCCCTCCTTGCCAGCCCGCCCACCCCGCCTCCCAGGCCCTGCCCGGAGCTCACCCTCCTTGAGCATGCCCACCCGCAGGCACTTGGTGAAGCGGCAGGCCTGGCAGGCCTTGCGTCTCCGCTTGGTGATCTCACACTCGTTGGAGGCTGGACAGCTGTACTCGATGCTCCCTGCCAGGAAGAGGCAGGGCTCCAGTGGCGGCCTCCCAGGGCCGGGCCGGGGCCCCGCTGACAGGAGAGCCCTGACTCGCCCCAGGCACGCACCAGTCTGGGGGTGTGGGGAGGAAAGGGAGAGCAGGATGCCATGAGAGGGGCAGGGAGGGGACGGCCACTGGGCGGACGCAGGAGGGGCAGGGCCCGGGCGGTCAGGCCCCACCTCCGGGCCACTCTGCCCTCTCTGCTCTCATCAAGGGCCACGATGACCCCCTGCACTGCTAAATCTAATGGCCACTGAGAGTCCTCAGCTTGCCTAAGAGGAGCTTCCGGATGCCACTGATGGCTTGCTACTCCTAGAAACACCAATGTCTCCTTCTGCGCTGCAGGGACACTGCACTGTCCCAGTCCTCCCCACCTCTCTGGCCACTATGTGGTTTCTGGGCCTGTCCCTGGGCTCCTTCCACTGAAGCCGTCCAGGGCTGGCTGGCCTCATCCTCCCTCCCTCGATGATCTTCCTCCTTTCCTGGCTCCCTTGAGCCTCTAGCCTGGACCTGCCCTGAACTCTGCCCTCGCACACCCAGCAGCCGCCTGGACATCCTGCATGTCTGCGAGGCTTGTCAAGTCCAGCACATCCCGATGGACTCCAACCTCCCCCCAAGCCTGCAACTGCCTTCTTCCGGTTGCACAAGCAGAAACCCAGGCAGCACCTTCGACTCCGCTCACCGCCCCCCCCACCGCATCCAACCCACTGGCAAACCCTGGGGGGCATTACCTTCTCACCCACCCAGCACCCAACCCCCCGCCCTCGGCAACTCTTCCACCCTTGCCGAGTCACCGTCACCTCTCACCTCACTGGCTTCCCACTGTCCCTGTTCCCTGCACAGCAGCCAGAAGGATCCTATTAGACCTGCGCCAGTGCCTGCCTGTCCTCTGCTCAACGCCCCCAGTGACTTCCTCTGAGGACAATCCCAAGCGACCTGGCCTGCGGGTGTCTGCACCCTGTTCCATGTGACCTTTCTGACCTCTGCTCCCTCCTCCTGGCCTCGAGCTCTGGTCCTGACATCCAGAGGGCTCCTTCAAACCTCTGCTCCTTATCACCTCAGGGACACCCTGCTTCAACTTCCTTCAAACCTCTGCTCCCTGTCACCTCAGGGAGACCTTGCCAGGCCACCCTGTGACAAAGCCAAATACCTCCCTGCAGGTTCTGTCTCTGGGCCCAGTTGGCTAGTTCCCCTTTGCTCTTAGCACCCCCGATACGCTGCACGTGTACTGATTTGCCGTGTGTATTTTCTCTCTCCCCACGTGGGTGGCAGCTCTGCCGGGGCCTTAACTGTCTGTCCCCAGGGCCAGTAGTAAGGCCTGGTGCATAGTAGGCATCAGTGGCCCTTCCAGCCTCACAGGGCTACCCCAAGGACAGATGACACAACCAACCAGCAGGCCAGCGACAGCACATTTCCTTTCACAGTACGCTTGCTGCTCCACGCAGGGAGGCTTCTGGACCTAGCTCAAGACACCTCCTCAGGGAAGCCCTCAGGATCCTTGGGCCCAGGCCGGTCCTTCAGCTTACACCCTGCTCCGTGCCTTCCAGCACATGCCACAGCTGTTAACAGGACATCCCTGTGCAAGTCATTGTTTCCTCTCTCCCTGTCTCAGTCCCAGCTGTGTCCCCAGGGCCTGGAACACTGACCAGGGTGGCAAAGCACAGGTTTAGGAAGAGCAAAGGGCTCCAGGGGCTGCTAGGGCCCACCCTCATAGTAGCACTCACCAACTTCGTGACCTTTGGCACATCCCACATCTAACCCCTGTGAGTTCCCAGTTTTCCCAGCTGTGATAGTTGCGTGACAAAAATCATACTTAGAACCAAGTACCATGGTGCACGCCTATAACCCCAGCAACCTGGGAGGTAGAGACATGAGGACCATAGTTTTGAGGCCAGAGGCAGCCTGCGCAACTCAGCAGGACTGTCTCAAGATAAAACATAAAATAACAAAGGGGCTGGGGCTCAGCTTAGTGCTGGATCACTGGCCTAGCATGTGTGAGGCGCTGGGTTCAATTCTCTCCAGTACTGAGGGGGAAAAAAATCACACTTCCTGCAAAGGCAGCTTATGAGAAGGAAAAGGGATAATCCAAGTAAAACGTCTAGCATGCTTCACCACATCAAAATGCTCACTAAAGGATTCCTATGTATAGCTATGCTCAATAAATACTTGTCCACGGGCAGGATGAAGGGTTCCAGGGCAAGTGGGAGACACTCAGACCTCTTGCCCCAATAGTCACCAGATAGCTTTAGACCAGTGAGTTTCCGCCAAGTCAGAACTCAGTGGAATGTCACCATCCAGGGTCCAAAGTCCGGCTATTAGTAATAAATAAGCAGAGGCAGCAGGCTGGCATTTAAGAGCTCAGCTCTGGACCTACATCAAATGCTGGGCCTGCCATTTCTACCCGTGAGACTTGAACGTTGTCTCAAACCCTTCCTGCACCTTGGCTGTTATACTTGAACGTTGTCTCAAACCCTTCCTGCGCCTTGGCTGTTATAACACTGACACCTCACAGGGTGGCTGTGGGGAACTGAGATCATAAAAGGACAAAGTGGGCATACAGCTATAATCCCAACAGGAGGCTGAGGCAGGAAGACCGAGAGAGTTTTAGGTCAGCCTCAGCTTCCTTGTGAGTTGGAGGCCAGTCTAAGATACACAGCAAGGCCCTGTACTGGAGGTGGAACCCAGGGCCTTGCACATGCTAACCAAGCACCCTCCCACTGAGCCACACACCTAACTCCTTATTTTTGAGACAGGGTCTCCCCAGTTTGCTCCAGTTGCGCCTTGAATTTATGCCCCTTCTGCCTCAGCCTCCTAAGTCACTGTGATTACAGCCATGCGCCACAGCACCTGGTTTAAATCTTTTTAACTATATGTGTTATCTTGTTGTTGTTGTTGTTGTTGTTAGGTGCCCTTGAGTCATGTCTGACGACTCATTGTGACCCTCACAAGGTTTTCAATGGCTGATTGTTTCCAGATTGCCTCGGGAGTGGATTGCCACATCCTTCTCTCATTTTTGACATGCTGGGAATCAAACTCAAGAACTCAGAGACTGCAGAGCAGGGCTCTCCCAAATTTGTGGTCCGAACTAAATCCCAGCCCACAATATGTGTTACAGCCCCAAAGTAACCAATGGTTGCATAAAAACATAAATAACAAGCCCACCCCAGGAAATGCTTACATCAGCACCTTGCTCACCCCAGGCAATTCTGATATGCTTTCCCAAGTGAGAAACTAAATCAGTGACTGTTAAAAGCAGGGATGCCTCGCAGTCTTTTCAAACTTAAATGCTACACAAGACGAAATGGTGCACACCTCTAATACCAGCAACTCGGGAGGCAGAGGCAGGAGGATCGCAAGTTCCAGGCCAGAGGCAGCCTGCGCAACTCAGCGAGACCCTATCTCCAATTAAAAACAATAAAACATGGGTGGGGGGTGCAGCCTAGTGGTAGAGCACTTGCAAAGTATGTGTGAGGCCCTGGGATCCACCTCCAAGTACTACAAATGATAATCAATAAATAAATGAAAATAAAGTTAAGGGCTAAAATAGAACGTACTCCTCTCAGATGCCCACAGAAACCTGCCTTGTGTTACTGCTACTTGGGGGAAACTGAGAACAAGGGGACGCATCCTATGCTGGGGAGAGGTCAGCAGCTGCCAGAAGCGAGGACAAAGTCAGGAGCAAAGTTTCGGAACAGGCACAGGCTGCCTTCGAATTTTTCAGAGCCACCATGGAAGATGCTGGGTCTGCGGGACCCAGAAACCCACGCGGCTCCCACATTCCCTCGCTTCCTGTTCCAATCCAGCTACGTGTGCAGGTGGCTTCATTCCACTTTGAAGGGAAAGCGTGTCTCTAGGAGGCACAGGGCCTGGGAGCCCCCAACTGCCTCCCTCCAGTGCCTGGGGAGGCTCAGGGTCTACTGTACCCGGCAGTGTACCAGCTGGAAGGGGTCAGGCCCAGAGGCTTCAGGGCAAAGGGCAAAGGGCGCAGAAGTGGGGTGGGGGCTCACCCTGGATGGTCCTCTTGAAGAAGGCCTTGCAGGCCTCACAGGATGCCACACCGTAGTGGTAGCCGGAGGCCACGTCCCCACAGACCAGGCAGAGGCGTTTGGGCAGGGAGCTGAGCACCAGCTTCCCCCCGCCCTGCTCGCCGGGCCCGGACCCCTCCCCATCCTCCTCCTCCTTGTGCCCTGGGAGGCCTCGGGACGGAGCTGGACCAGGGGCCAGGGTGACAGAGGGCTCAGTCTCGGTCTCGGAGGAAGCCTTTGGACTGTCAGGGCTAGCTGGCTCTGCTTTGATGTAGAGAGGCTCAATGCCCACCACCTGGCTGGACATGGCGCTGGTCACCTGCAGGGAGAGACCAGCAGGTCATAGGGAGACCCTGGGATGGGAAGACACCCTGCCACATGGGTTGCCCAGCACTGGGCCTGGGCCAGGCTTCCAGGCTCAGCCAGGAGGGAGGGGGGGAGAGTCCAAGGAAGGGCTACTCAGGAAGAGGGCCGCCGTCGCCATGGGAACAGAGTCTCCAGAGCCAGTAACTGACTGCAGGTCTCCCCTAGGGAACCTGGGGGAGGACAGGAAAGCTTTCACTCCCACCCAGGCCCCAGGGAACCACCTGGAACCCCCAGCCCAAAGCATACCTCCCCCCAATTTTCTCTA
>VMDO01004701.1:62357-121670 GCA_007922755.1 Pedetes capensis
CCCCCCCCCCCCCCCCCCCCCCCCCCCCCCCCCCCCCCCCCCCCCCCCCCCCCCCCCCCCCCCCCCCCCCCCCCCCCCCCCCCCCCCCCCCCCCCCCGTTCCCCTGGGTTCTCAGGTGTCCTCACATGCCCACACACGCTCACTCTGCTGGGGACTCTCTCACTCACACACGGCCTTTCCCAAACCCCAGATCTCACACATGCCTCCCAGAGGGCCAACTCCACGAGCAAACTCATACTCAAGTCTCATGATGACGCTCTCACTAGGTCCCCACGTTCACACAGAGGCCCAGACTCCTGTCAGAGCCCTCAGTCTCTCACCCCTGTCTCGGCACCCCCTCTGCTGCCCCAGCATGCCCAGTCCCAGCCACACCGTGGAGCAAGGCTCCACCTCCTTGCACCCTGGGCCTGCAGGCTCGCTCTTGCGCTCTCGCTGAGTCTGCCACTTCACGGGGCGCCCTGCCCACCTCCAACCTGCGCACACCTATGGGAAGTTGCCTAAAGTTGCTACCCTTCCCTCCCCCTCCGCCCGCAGGAGACCTCTATCAGGTTATCAGGAAGTAAAAGAGAAGAGCCAAGGAGGAAGAAGTTCTCCCCCGCCGGTACTATGACCTTTGACCCAGAGAGGAGGGTGGCTCAAGGCCCCTTCGAGCGCCCCCACGTGGTCTTCAGAGCTCCTTCCCCCACACAGAACCCTCCCCATCTTTCACCCCAGCCCGCCCCAGGGACTTCAGCATGTTCCAAGTGCGAGATTGAACCCTGCCCCAGGGCTGGATTCGAGGCCCAAGGCTGACCCGGGCCAGGACCCGCAGCCCGAGCCAGAGCCAGACTTGACCAGGCCGGCCCACCAGGACCCGGACGCCAGATCCCGCTCAGCCCCTGACCCCGTCTGGCTCTCGACCGGGTCCCGACCGTGACCCGAACCGGCCCTGCAGCCGGACCCCGCCTGGAGCCCGCCCCCCGCCCGCCTCCCTGCCGCGCTCGCACATGGCCCCCACGCCCCGCCTGCGCACCCACCCCCGCAGCCGCGCTCCCCTCCACCCCCGGACCTGGGGCTCCGGCAGGGCTGGTGGGCAGGCATGGGGGCCGAGCGGCCCGGAGCGCCGGGGTGAGCCGGGGGCCGCGGGCAGCCCCTCCTCTGCCGCCTCCTCGGGCCGCGCCGCCCCGCCGCGCCGCGTCCCCTCACTCGGCGGCGCCGCTGGCTGCTTGTAGGACACAAAAGGACATCGCGGCCGCTTCCTACTCCGCTTCCTCCAGCTGACAGCGGGGGCGGGGCCGACCGTGCGCATGCAAAGCAGAGGGCGGGGCCTGGCGCCCTATGCTAATCACACAAGTGAGACGGGCAGCGCCTGCGTGCCCGGAGCGGCCGGGGTGGAGCCGGCAGGGCTAGTGGGCGGGCCTTCCCAAAGGTCCCGCCCCACCGCCGCCGAGCCTTCCCAACGCACACGCGTGCGCGGCCTCCTAGGGGGCGGTACCAGGACGCAGAGGGGCACGGGGCTTAGGAGCCCGTAGTGGGTGGGGCCAAAAGCACCTTTTCTAACGGAGGAGGCGGGGCGCGCCTTGCGGGGAGAGTAGTGGGCGAGCGCTGCGGGGGCAGAGGAAACACTTATGTAAATTAGAGGGCGGGGCGAGCGGAGCAGCTGGGGTATGTGCATATGCATAAGGGGTGGAGCCTACTAGGGAAATGGGGTGCTTCCCCATTCTCTTTTCCCCCTTCCCCCAAGGTAACGTTTACGAGGCACTTGAGCCACAGACTCAATGCCCCTACAAAGCTGCGTAACTTCGGATGGGACAAGCAAACCTAAAACACGCAGGCAGCGCTGGATTGCGAGTCCCTGGATCGCAGCGCAGATAAGACTCAGAGGACGAAGAAAGCTCAAGGTCACTGCGGTGACCGAATGAAGGTCATGGGGAAAGGCGGGGCCACGTGCGTCCGCCTCACGCAAGCAGCCACGCACTGACTCACAGGCCAGGCATAGACTCTTTAATTTCTGTAGGGCTCAAATTCCACGCGGATGGGGGTCGGGTTTGGGTCTGGGGACGGATCGGGGCATGGGGCTGGAGTCCAGCGGCCGCTGCAGCTGGAGGTTCATTGAGACATGCAGTACAGCCTCTTGCTGCGGCGCTTCTTGAGCCCCTCGATGTATCGCTGCAGCTCTTTAGTCAGGAAGTGTTCCTTGCCGATCAGGGACCGGTAGCCTAGGTAGAGGGCAGAGCTGAACTCAGGGCAGTGAGAGCCGGCAAGGCGCCCCACCCCAGTGGGTGCCACATGTGTTATTCGAGGAGCTGCAGGTGTTTGGGGGCGGCAGTAACATTGGCTCTTGGGTTTGTTAGTTTGGGGAACTTTGGATCTCCTAGGTGCTGAGGGCTAAGGTAGAGGATGGACGAGAGCAAGGCTGAAGATGCTGCAAGCCTGAACCAGTGCAGTGGGAGCCAGCAGCTTTAGGGATACCTGGATGCTACCAAATAATCCAGTGTCCCACCTGGGACGGAGCCAAATCCACACAAAGGCTGTCATTCCATTGGACAGGCGGAGAAACAGGCTCAGAAGACTGCGCCAGCTACAAAGGGGCTCCATTAAAGCCTCTGACGTCACCTCATGTTCTCTCGATCGCATTCTCTATACTTGGTCTCTTTCTTTTTTTTCTTCATCATCCTTTTTTTTTTTAACACGGTACTAGGGAGTTGAACCCAGGGCCTCACTTATACTTTGGAAGCACTCTACCACTGAGCTGCACCCCCAGCCCCTTTTTTATTTTGAGACAGGGTCTCACCAAATTACGCAGGCTGCTTCTAGCCTTGAACTCGGTACTAGTGCCTCCACCTCCTGAGTTGCTGAGATTACATGCGTGGGCCACCACGCCCAGCTCTGCTCTCTCAATTTTTAACTCTTGTGGGGCTTGGAGTATTTGTGAGTGCTAAGGGTACGGGCTGGGATTTAGCTTAGTGGGTAGAGCGCTGCGCTGCAGTCTCTGAGGTCCCGAGTTCAATTCCCAGCACCGCAAAAATGGGAGAAGGACCTGGCAATCCACTCCCAAGGCAATCCCAAAATAGTCAGCCATTGAAAACCCTATGAGGGTCTCTAGGAGTCAGATACCGACTCGACGGCACCTAACAACAACGACAACAAGGGTATCTGACAAGTCATGAACATCCTGAAACCTCACTGCCACAGGCCCAAGCCCTGCAGAATCCACTGGAGTCCTTTATGGGAAGCTGGCAGGTAGAGAGAGGGCTCACTCTTGAGAGCTTTGGTGAGGATTTCCAGGGCTTCATTCTCCATGAGTTCCATCAGGGGCAGTGGCAGCTGGAAAAGCAAGGAGAGGCTTGAATCCAGGGGCCCTCAATTTTGCTGAAATGCTGATCCCTGCAGCCCCAAGACCCTCACCAGCCAGTGTACTCTTTCATTCTGCCACCCACCCCCACTCTTTCATTGCTGCTACCCTCAAGTTGGCCAACCTCGCCCACTAACCAACCCCCAGTATCCCTGAGCCCCTCCAACCCTTTTCTGCTGCTCCTCCCAGTAGGCTCGATGGGGTGTATGCTTCGACATATCCACGGATAATAATGAGGAAGATGGTTCTGGGAGAAGAAAAAAAGACGGGTCAGTCATTCGCATGTGGGCATGGAGCAGGGTTCAAGGACCAGCTCCACAGGCTCCCTTGGTCAGGACCCTGTGGAACAATGGTTACAGCCCTGGGCTTTAGACTCCACCCACCCGGGTTCCAGTTCTTAGGGCCCCACCATGTGAGACTTAGGGCGGCAACTGAAACTATCTGACCCTCAAGTTCTTCATCTGTGAAATGGGATCATAAAAATGGCCGTGTGTGTGTGTGTGTGTGTGTGTGTGTGTGTGTGTGTGTGTGTGTGTGTGTGTGTTTAAGACAAGGTCTCACTAAATTGCCCAGGCTGGCCTCAAACACACAATTCTCCTGCCTCAGCTTTCCAAGTAGCTGGGATTACAGGCATGCACTACCACACCCAGCTAAGAATGGCCTCTTTTGTTTTTCAAAGGGAATTTTAAAAGTGATAATACAAGGAAATCCCGAGCCTGGCAAATGGCAAGTGCTCAGCGTGTGCCAAGTGTTACCTTATTATCGGTTCTACTTTCCTGACACAGGTGGAGAGGGGAAAGGGCAGACAGGAGGAGCACAAGTCTTAGACAGTGGTTGGCATATTGTTGTTGTTGTTGTTGTTAGGTGCCATCGAGTCGTCTCCAACTCATAGTGACCCTTACAGGGTTTTCAATGGCTGGTTGTTTCGGGATTACCTCTGGAGTGGATTGCCACATCCTTCTCCCATTTTTGTGGTGCTGGGAATTGAACTTGGGACCTCAGAGACTGCAGAGCGGTGCTCTACTAACTGAGCTAAATCCCAGCCCCTGGCATATTGTAGTAGGTACTTAAAAACTGTAACCAAGCCAGGCAGGGTGGCATATCTCTGTACAATCCCAGCACTCAGAAGACTGAGGCAGGAGGATCACAGTGAGTTCAAGGCCAGCCTGGGCTACATAGTGAGGCCCTGTCTCAAAAAAAAAAAAAAACACACAACAACAACCAGGTGACCTACTAAATGAAAGACAGAGACCTCCTCCACCAATAAAGGCCTACTGTGTGGCCTTGGGCATTCTTCTGGTGTCTCCCCGACCCCGCATAGTAGGACTCCTGACCGATAGGGGGCGCTCGAAGAATGGTTGCGTTAAAGCGTGAAGGATTCGCGCTAGGGCCCTTTCCCCCACAATCCTAGAAACTTGGATTCCACGGCCTGTCCTCATTTTGCAAAGGGAAATTGAGACCCCAGCCAGTCCCCTTGCCCTGTGGGCGCCCACGGCCTGGCGGGGCCTCACTGACCCATCTCCCTCTGGGAGTCCTCGGGGACCACTTCTAAGTTGCTATCCGCCGGTCTGCCGCTGGGCTCATCCAGCTCCATCAAGACGTTCTTCTCCAGCTCCTCTGGACTGAAGCTGACCTTTTCCTTCAGATGAACGGACCGGCGGTACCTCCCACGCGCCTTGCCCACTTCTGTGCCCTCGTCGTCGAAGTTCTCGCAGACCACGGACAGCGACATGTTCTCTCGTGGCTCCGACAGCATGGCGGTGCTCCACAGATCCCGAACATCCCCGTGCAGGCTCGCCCTGGTCGAGCCACGGCGGTCCGAAGCCTGGTGCGCCGCCTGCGGGCCACAGACAACGAAGGAAGCCAAGGGTCGCAGGAAGCAGGGGGCGGAGACGGGGAGCAGGCTGGGGCGGGGATCCCGAGCCAGGCCTGGGTGGGGACTCCGATGAGCGTGAGGGTGGAAGGGAGCTGCCTGGAGCCAAGGCTGAGCGAGGGGATCACTCTGGGGGCTGGGGAGGGACCTCGGCCGGGTCTGGGCGAGGGGCCGGGGGAAGAGTTCTTACTCTGGAAGGCTGTCCCTCCATGGTTCTGCCCAACGGACCCCGTCGCCACCAGCCTCGGGGCCAGGAGCGAGGGGGTCACGCTCCAGGACGCGGGAGGGGCGGCACCTCCTTCCGGAACGGCGCTCAGGGGCCCGCGCGGGGAGAGTTCGAACTCCAGCCCTCCACTCCACGTGTCTTCGCCTCTCGCCCACCCCGCCCAGCGCACCCCCAGTATCCAAGCTGAGGTTGGAGACGCCCTGCCCGACTGGGCTGAATCCGACCCCGGACCCTACCGGGGTGCCTTCAGGCAGAGACGAGAGCCTGGGCACAGCCGGGAGGCCCGCGACTGGACCGACGAGGGTGCCTGGCTGTCACGGGAGGCCGGACGTGCCCAGCGGGGGCCCGAAGAAAGCACTCCCACACCAGCCGCGACCCGGAGCGCGCGCGCCCGCAGCGGTGCGCGCTGTGTTCGTTTATTGATGCAGGTTGGAGGCACAGTCGTGAGGTGGTGTGAGGGACAAGCCCAGCCGGGGCAGCGAGACAGAAAGGCTTGGGGATCTGGAAATGGCTGGGAGTGAGGAAGGGGCCGGGGGCTAAAGGTGGCGGCGAGGCCACCCTTAGCCTCGTCCCCAGGTTCCAGTAGCGTCCAACAGAGGGCTCTTTGGTCAAACAAGCCAAGCATGCCGGGGGGAACAGCAGGGACGAAGCCCTTGCAGGGGTCCAGGCCGGGGATCCTGCCCCTACACCGGCACGCCTTTGTCTCGGGGACGCCCGGGCCCCCGGGGCCGCGCGGGCTTCCTGGCGGGGTTGGGGCGGCGGCGACCCCGAGGCGCGCGAGGCAGGGCGCAGCCGCGCTCGCTCTGTGTGTCCGAGGACTCATCAATGAAGGCCAGGTTCTCGCTGGGGTAATCCAGCGCGGAGACGGTGGGAGGGGAAGGAGTCTTGGGCTTCTTCTCCGGGGGCGCAGGGGACTGGGGCCTGCTGACCGGCTGCACTGGACACGGTGGTGGAGGAAGCAATGGCCGCTCCTTCTCTGGCGGTGGGGCCGTCGGCCCGGCTCGATGGGTCACTCGCGCTGTCACAGTGCCGGTCCAGCTGGCAGCCTGCGCCGTGAGACCTCCCATCTGCGCAGGACGGAAAAGTAACCCTCAACCGAGAGTCCATTAGCGACTCCGCCACCAAGGAGACGCCCCTTCACCCACGGTCATCCACCTTCTCTCTGCCTAGTCCTGCAGCCTCCGCCAGCCAAAGGGTGGAAGAGCGCCTCTCCCTCTGGAAGCGTGCTCTTTCTTCCTGCATCCCCGCCGAAGCGCCCCTGCTCCAGCACCTTTCTAGAGAGCCTCAGTTCTATTTCTGCATTCCCTCCAATGCCCTGACACTTTTGCTGCCTCTGTGTGGCCAGGCACTTCCTGTAAAATGCAGGTCAGCTACTTAAATGTGAATTTCAAATCAATACAAATTAAGTGTAAGTATGCTCCACAGAGGTGCTGCTGAGTCGGTGTCCAACTCAGTGGCCTTATGTACAACAAGCGAAAACCTATTGTCAGGTGCTTCTCTGCTATTCACAGGGTTTTCAATGGCTGATTGTTTTTTGGGAGTGGGTTGCTGGGTCCGTCTCTCAAGCCTCCAATACCTAGTGTTCCCAGGTGATCTCCCATCCAAGTACTAACCAGGCCTGACCCTGCTTAGCTTCCAAGATCTGACGGGATCAGATGCCACAGCGCTACAGTTGTCCAACACAATAGGACATATTCTAAAATCATATGTGTGTGTGTGTGTGTGTGTGTGTGTGTGTGTGTGTGTGTGTGGTACTTGAGGATGAAACCAGGGCATTGCACATACTTTGCAAGTGCTCCACAACTGGCTGCCAATTTTTTATTTCTTATTTTGCAGCAAGGTCTCACTAAGTTACACAGGCTGCCTCTGGCCTCGAACTCATGATCTTCCTGAGTCCAGCTCCTGAGTCACAGGGATCACTGGCATGTGCCACCGCACCCAGATTCATATTCGTTGTTTATCTGAAATTCACACTTAACTGGCCTTTCTGCATTTTCATTTTCTCAATCCTGTAACCCTATCCATGAGGGGAGAGCTGGTGGACTTGCTGGCAAACCCGAGTCTACCCCTCTCTTCCCTGCAGGCCACCCCAAGTCTCACTCAGTCCCTGCCTTGAGGGGCCCGCACTCCAGAAGGGAGATAGACCGGTCAACCTGCTGGCAGGGTGCAGCACTCATCAGTGCCACAGTTCCGGCACAGCTGACCCAGGAACCAGGGGGGCATACCTCTGCCCGAGTTCGGCGCGACACCACTCTCAACCAGTTCCCGATGGTGGTGAGCACCGAGGCGAAGTAGGCCAGGCCGAGCAGGATCCAGAACCACACCAGCGGCTGGTAGGCTGGATAGTCCTGCCGGGGGTCAGCGCCTGGGATTTCACCAGGGAAGGAGAAAAGAGGTTGTGTGCAAGCCTGAGAGCCAACGGTCTACCCCAAGCCACCGGTCTACGGCGAGTCTCCACACCTCGCCGAGAGATCCCACCCTCCCCAGGGCCAGGGGAGGCTGCTGGAGTGTGTGCATCTGTGCGGAAAGACGAGCGCGCATGAGTTGAAGACGTGCACGATGAGAGCATGGAAGAGGGAGCGCCCTCCTACAAGAATGTGACGTGGGCACTTTATGTATGAGCATGCTCGGGACGCGGGCATGCAGGAACATATTCCGCGCATGCGTGGAGGAATGTGCGTGCATTCCACCATGGGTGTGGCAGTTGAAGCAAATGCCCGTGTGGAATTTGCAGGGTAAGGAGAGGGCACAGAGGCCCTGGACAGGAATAAAGACAGGGAAGTGCCTCGCGGGAAAGACAGCCTCACCAGCCACATAATCGCCGAAGCCCACGGTGGTGAGCGTCACTACGACAAAGTAGATGGCCTCCAGCTTGCTCCAGTCCTCCATATAGCAGAATATGAATGTGGGGGTGAGGACAAAGAGCAGGCAGCCGATCAGCAGGAAGAGCATCGCGGATAGCACCCGCACCAGCTCCGGTGGCACGTGCCATTTCTGCAGGGAGGGGCGGTAGGGAGGACCACAGCGATGCCAACAACCTCCGCTCCCACGCTCCGCCCCTCTGCCCCCTGGGAGCTTGGAAGACAGGCTCCTGTCCTTTGGGGTGCGGGCTCACATGCCACTGACCTACGGAAGAGCATGCAGCGGCTCACCAGGAAGACTGCCTCGATGTGACCGATGCCGTGGCGCAGAGAGGAGCCCAGCCGGTCCCCAACCCCCGCCAGCAGGATCCCAAAGAGCGGGATCCCCACCAGCGCATAAAAGATGCAGAAGATGCGCCCAGCATCCGTGCGCAGGGCTGCATTGCCGTAGCCTGGGCAGAGGGGCAGTGCAGGAAATCTAGGTGCTGCCTCGCAGCCCCTGCCTCTCCCTGCACCTTCCCCCATAAGGAAACTCCTTGCCCCCCACCCCCCTCCACATGCTCCATGTCCTCCCCCACCGATGGTAGTGATGATGGTCCCTGAGAAAAAGAAGGCGCTGCCCAGGTCCCAGGCTGAGTGGCTGCTGTTACTGGTCGAGTTGGTTTCTGGGTTCGCACCCCCTCCCAGGGCATTAGCCACCTCCTGCAGGACAAGGCAGAAGGAGGAACCTCAGTCCTTCCCTACTAACTAAGCCACCTCCCAGCCCCTCCAGCCTCCAGGGTGCTTCCCCTTCTCGTCCCACCTCTTCCCTTCCCTGTTCCCCCTAAAGTCAGCCCTATATATAGATGGTGGCTGGGATTTAGCTCAGTTGGTAGGGCGCTGCGCTGCAGTCTCTGAGGTCCCAAGTTCAATTCCCAGCACTACAAAAATGGGAGAAGGACCTGGCAATCCACTCCCAAGGCAATGCCGAGAAACAGTCAGCCATTGAAAACCCTATGAGGGTGGCTATGAGTCGGATACCGACTCGACGGCACCTAACAACAACAACAACATATATAGATGATGCAATTTGGGTGGCCCAATCCACCTACAGGCAAGTTGGCCTGAATTCTACAATGCTTTAGAAAGACTTGAGTTATCTGCCCCTCAGTTTGACACAACAGATTTCTAATTTCACAGTCAGGAGCACAGACCTTGCCACCATGTTGTCTGGGTTCAAATCTTGGTGCTGGGCAACTTAACTATGTGCTGCCTCAGGGTAATTTTGGTTTTGGTTTTGGTTATTGGTTTTTGGTTTCAGTTTTTTGAGACAGGAATTTACTAGGTTATGTAGCCCAGGCCGGCCTCGAACTTTCCATATTCCTGCCTCCACCTCCCAAGTACTGGGATTACAGGTGTACGCCACGAGACCCCTTTCTCTCCCTTGGTTTCTGCACCTATCAAGTGGGGATGATGATTGTCGCACCGATCTCGCACATTTATCGTGAAGAGAGAGCGCACTTAGAACTAAGGAAGGAGCGTGTGTGTCTGGAACTTTCCATGTAGTGAGCGTGCCCTGTGATTTCCACCTTTCCACAGACCCTATCACTCCCATGGCCCCTATGGAAACTGAGTTTGAGTCCCTTACCTTAGTCAATCTAATGAAAGTTAGGGACTTTCCCTCCAGAAAGGTCCATATACTATCACATTTTGCAGGCAGTTTTAGGATATCCATATGCACGTGCACACACACACACCCCTAAAATCTAAGTCCAACCCAGTGTTATATTGTAGGTGCTCAATAAATATTATTGAATGAAGCGACCAGGTGTCTGCCCCTCTTGCCAGATTGCAGAGCTCTCGGGGCAGAGGCTATGTTTGCAGAGTGCTTGCCCTGAGTGAAGGGACGTCAAAGTTTAAGGACGAGGACCAGAAGGGCCCTTCCCCAAAGAGCACAAGGAAAACGTCTATGGGGAAGATTGTAACCCAGCTCTTTCCTCCCTCACTGCAGTCCTCATTGGCAAATCCCATTCCAACTTAATCTTCTTACAGTGACTACTTCAAACCATGTAGGGTTCCCTTCTGGACCCCCAAGCCCAGCATGCAAGCCCTTTTTCAAACCAGTCCCAATCTCCCTCTCCCCACTTTTCTCCTAGGACTCTGATTCAGCACCCCAAGCTACAGAAACCTTCTCCCCAGATTTTCAGGGAGATGATTCCACTTCCAGTAATAATTTGTTATAGACAAGAGATGAAAATCATTAAAAATGACTTAATTCGGGCTGGGGATGTGGTTCAGTGGTAGAGCCCTTGCTTAGCATGTAGGAGGCCCTGGGTTTGATTCCCAGCACCACACACAGAAACAAAAGTTATTTAATTTAGCCGGGCACTGTGGCCTGTAATACCAGTTACTTGGGAGGCAGAGGCAGGAGGATCTCAGATTTGAGGCCAGAATGATATCCTGTCTCAAGATAAAAAATGAAAAAATTAGGGATTGGGGGTGCAGCCCAGTGGTAGAGCACTTACAAAGTAAGACCAGCCCTTCCAGTACCACAGGCAAAAAAAGAGAGATTTGACTTTTATTTTGTAACACTTTTCCAGTAAATTCACTACTTAGGGGGGAAGAAAATCCTTCGTCATCCTGTGTGTTCTAATTTCTGCTTCATATGACTAGGCATCTGCTAACTTCAGGTTCTGCAAAACTGCTCCACAGCTCTCCAGCTTGCATGCCTTTGCCCGTGCTGTTCCTCTGCCTGGGAGTCACTTGTCCTCAGTCTCTAGACTCTGTCCTTCTCTCCTGGCTCATTTCAATTGCCAGCTCTTCCCCAAAGCCCCTGCATCTCCCTCCTCACCCTCAGCACGCAGCACAGGGCAGCACACAGTGGGTGCTTAACAGAGAAGGAAGAAAAGAAAGCCTCCTTTCCTCCGAATCTGTGGGTCTGTAAGTCTGTCCTCTGCCTATATGTGACAGCCTCCAAGGCAGAGCCCACATCTGCACCACCCCAACATCTACTCTAGTACTTGCCCCATAGGATAGAGCACTACACCGCTCCCTGCACACAGTAGGTGCACAATTGCTGCACGCACGACTGACTAATTCAGGGAGTGACTCTCACTGGGTAGAAGTAAAGCCACCCACCCTTCTAGGTGCTACCCCGCCTTTTCTTCTTCCTTCTCCAGGAATAAAGCAATTCCATTATGAGATAAAATAGGTCAGCGCCCTCCCTCCCTCCCTCTGCCCTGTGGTCTGGCCAGACACCCGCTCCACCCAGGTCTCTCTAAGCCTCGTCCTGCTTTCTGGAAGTGTCAGAGACACGTTGGCTCACCTGCGTCCTGGCTTCTCCCACCCTCATCTCTCCCCTGGGTCCTGCCACCTTGGGAATCAGCTGCAATACTGAGGGTAACATGCCGACAGCCCCCCCCTCCATAAAGAACAGCCAGGGAATGAGGGGTACTCATCGGTAAAGTAAGAAATATTAATTTATTAAAGCTGGATCATAGTGGTTTCATGACAGTGACTCAGAAATCAGAGAAAGCAACACAGGAGTTCACCGACAGTACCTCAGCCAGAGCTTTCCTTAGTGACTGAACCCAAGCAGGTCAAAACTACCTCAGAGACCGGAGGAAGTCTGCGTAACTTAGCAAGACCCTGTCTTAGAAAGTAAGGAAAAAAATAAAAGGGCTGGGGGTGCAGCTCAGTGGTCCAGCACTGGCAAAGCATGCAGGCATGAGGCCCCTGGATCAACCCCCAGTACCACAAAAAAAAAAAAAAAAACCTACCTCAGGGAGGCCTAATCACCCCTCACCCACTTGCCTGCTGGTAAACGTGTGTCCTACAAAGGTGGGGCCTCTAACCTGGCATCCAGGGTGGATGGACAGGAACCCTCTAAGATCGTCTATACATCCTGAAACACATACTTAGGGGGTGGAGGAGGAGTTGTTAATGGTATTCTTGGGCTTCTCTTGAGGCATCTGTGACTCCAAAAATGTAGAGGAGCCGGTAGCCGGTAGGCTTGCCAGCTTTAGCAAGTAAAAACATCGCATGGGACACAGTTATATCAAACACATTGGTCCTTCAGCTGAAATTCACGTATAACTGGGTATCATGGATTTTATCCAGCAACCTAATGATGAGTTAGACCTGTGCAAATGTAACATCCCATGTGCTCCAGCCATTCATTCACTCATTTTTCCTTCATTCAATTACCACCCCCCAGGGAAGGAGCCAGCCAGGTGCACCAGGCACAGCAGGGAAAACAGAAGACCCCGTGGCCGCCATATTGAAATCAGAGAGACCTGGATCCCAGCTCCTGCGTAGGCGCCACGCAGCTGCCCCCAGTCCTCAGACATCCTGTTTGGAAGCAGCACCAAGAACAGGGCCCCGCTGAACGACTGTTAAAAGGGCTGTGGCCCCCACGCACCTTAATGAGGACCCCCAGCTCCTGCTGGCTCACACAGGGATGGGCCCTTAGGAACTTCTCCTGGGCCTCCCCCAGCTCCCTCTGGGCCTGCTGCTCGTGGGGCTGCTCCAGGGCCCGGAACACCAGTGCGCCCGACACCAGATAGAGCAGGACCAGCGCCAGCAGTGCCAGGAGTGTGGTGCTGCGCATGGCGCGGCCAGGGGCCGATCCAGCTCCGCTGCCCGCCTGGGGAGGTGGCGCAGAGGGCTCCTGAGGAGCAGTGGTCACTGCGGGCAGAACCAGGGGTGCTGGGGTCAACAACAGCCTAGCACCCCATACCCTCCTCCCCTGTCCCCTATGCACCCCAAGCTCCTTGGAGCCACCAGCCTTGGATGTACCCCTTGCATCCTTCTGGCCAAAGGTCTGAACCCAGGGAACACTCAGTCCCCCCACCTCTAGCCTCCCTCTTACCTCCACTGCCTCGCCCTGCCCGGGGACGCCCGGGCCTGAGAAGAGAGGAGGACGCCCAGAAGGGAAAGGATGGCCCCAGGGGAGAAGGCAGAGAGGCTGAGCCTGCCCTGGAGGGGCAGCGCTAGTGAGGAAATGTAGGGCCCTGGGGGTGAGTAGGGAACCCGACTTCGCATAAGACAGGGGGCGCGAAGGCCGGCAAAGGGAATGCGGGCGGAGAGGCGGGACCGCGCAGGGCGGGGAGAGGGCCTTGAGTCCCCCCATGGCTCCCCGTGGACGCGGCTGCGGCAGCACCCTCGCGGCGCCTTCTCTCCCCTCCGCCTCTCCCGGCTCCTCGGCCAGGGGTGGCCGGCCCACCGGGCGAGGAGTCTCCAGGGTCACCCCGCGTCCTGCGGGGCTTTCGAGGAACCCAGGGGCGGGCTCCGGCTGCCGCGCAGGAGCCAGGCGGACAGTTCGGGAGGAGGACGTTGCGGTTCCGGGAAGGACAGGGTGGGTGCGGTCACCCCTGGGGCGGTGTCGGTCCCTGGGGCAGCGGGAGGCGGCGTGGACACACACATGCAAGCGCGCGCGAGCGCGGGCGCACGCCGAGACACGCTCCACGCGCGAGCACAAAGCCCGGCGCGCCCACGCTCCACCCTGAGGCTCCAGCCCGCAGCGCTGCCCAGGCTGCACGCACGCGTTTCAGCCGCACGCTCCCGCGGACCTCGGGCACATCCGCCCCCCACGGGCGTGCCGGCCGCGCCAAGGCGCCCCCGAGGTCCGCGCACACGTGTGCGCACACACCCGCCCGCAGCGCCACCGCACAGCGCCTGCCGCCCCGACACTGCACCCCAGCCGTTCGCTCCCACCGCCACCCCCGCGTCCTCACGCCGACGCCTCGCAGCGTGACGGGCGGCCGCACCACTCCGGCAGGCGCCCCCGGGCGGAAGGTGGGAGCCTCTCCGGGCCAGGAGCCCTCTGGGCCCCGGAGCCCGGAGTCCTGCCCGGGTCCCTGCGCCCGCCCCGCACTTACTGTCGGCCCCTTTGCGGCTGCGGCTGCGGCCCGGTCTCCCGCGCCACCTCGCGGGTGCCGGCTGGGCCGCGGAGGCGGCGGCAGCAGCAGGGGCGGAGCGGGCGGCCGCCGGGACTGGGACCCCCCTCCAGCCGTCAGAAGCCCCCTCCCCCTGCGTTTAACCCCTCCAGCGCCGAGCCTCCCTCCGCGCCGCGCCCTCGCCGCCGGCGTTCCCCGCCACCCGCCTCCCGCCTCCAGCCAAGCGCTTTACCTGCGGCCGCCCTGCTCCCCGATCCTGACCCACTTGGGGCGGTGGGTGGCAGAGGAGCCAGAAAGGGGTCGTCACTTGGTCCAACCTTCTAGTCTGGGACCGGAGCCCAGTGTGGCCAGAGGCACGGCCCTGGCCTGGGCATCCGCCGGCCCAGGTCTCCGGACAGACACCACACTCATCTCCTGGCATCTTCCAGGGCCATTACAGGATTGGGAAGGGCCCTAGTATCTCCGCCCCTGGGGACAGCCTAGCCCTTGGGCTCAGCACTTATGAGGGAGGGGCCCCCGAGGGACACAGGGGTGGGGGTGGGATCTCCTCAAGGCCACCTGGATTTGACCAACTGTGGGCGTTGGGACCCAGCTCAGAAGTCACAGCTGAAACAGTCCTGGCCCTCTTCCTGTATGCCCAGGCTTTGGTCACCCCCTCCATGCCCAGGAGTCAGCCCCAAGGGCCTAGCCTGGAGCAGCCTGCCAGCGCACGCAGGAGCCTTGGCCAGCATGCTCTGCCTGCTGCCTGAATGGCCAAGGACTAGGTCCATCCTGAACCTGCCCCTCACCTTTTTTTTTTTTTTTGTGGTACTGGGGGTTGAACCCAGGGACTCACATGTGCATGCTCTGCAAGTGCTGGACCACTGAGCTGCACCCTCAGCCCATTTTTTTACTTTTTGAGACAGGGTCTCACTAAATTACGCAGACTGCCTCTGGTCTCAAACTTGCGATCCTCCTTCCTCCACCTCCCAAGTGGCTGGGATTACAGTCATGCACCACCGCACCCGGGTTTGTTTGGTTTTTTTTTTTTTTTTTCTGCCAGAGTCCAGCTATGCAGTCCAGGCTGACCTCACTTGCTGTAACCCTACCTCAGCCTCCTGGGTGCTGAGATTCCAGGTGTGGACAACCATTCCTGGCTTTTCACCCTCTCCTTTACAACCTCTAATCTCCCCCAAAGACCCTCCAGTTGCTGCCTGGGGTCTTAGGCCCTCATGGCGAGTACTATTTAAACCTAGGCTTCAAGACTGACCACCCCCTTGCATGTAGGGAGACTGGGCAGGTTACCAAACTCCTGGAGTGTCCCTGTTCCCACTTACAGAAAAAGGATGATTTAATTATCACTTCAGGTGCCGTTCAGAACATTTAAGAGATCAGCATTTATAAATGCTTGAAACAGACTTTGGCATGCACAATTAAGTGCCCTATAAACGTTAGCAACTTTCCTTTCAGCGAAAAGTGTTTGTCCAGCCTTTGGCTGATTCTCTGTGAGTCTCCGATGACCTCTCTGGAGGCCTTGCAGGCCTGGCCCCAGGTGCTCCCAAAGGGTTTCCAAGCGGACCCAGTGCTAGGCCCTGGCAACTCCAGGGAGCTAGAAGCACCAGGTATGTAGGCAGGAGTCAGAGGTGCTGATAAACGACTCCCAGCCACGGGATAGTAGATCTGCCAGGGTTTCAGGAGCACAGAGCCATGACTAGGCTTTTAGGGGCAGCAGGAGAAGGGGGCCCCAGGAGCTTACAATACATGCAGGCAGCCCACCCTCTGGGCATACACCCACCCACCCACGTGGGGAGATGGAGGGTAAATAGCCGCCACAGCAACACCTGGTCTTGGCAGGCCCTCACCAACCCCTGGCACCTGCAGGTGAGAGATAAACCAAGTCCCCACAAAGGCCCCTCCACTGGGGTTAGGATCCCTAACAGTCACCTAATCATAGTGCTATGGGATCCAGGAGAGGGGCCAAGGCTCCCTGCCCAGAAGATGAAGAGCTTCATTAAGGAGGCACCCAGAACCTCCCTGAACCACACCCCCAGCCCTAGGGAGGTGATATTTTGGGCTAGGCATGGTGGGATGTGCCTGTAGTCCCAACTATTGGCACTGAGATTGAGGCAGGGGGATCACTTGAGCCCAGGGGTTCAGGGCCAGCCTAGGTAACACAGTGAGATGCTCTGTTAAAAAAAGAAAAGAAAAGAAAAGCCAGACATGGTAGTGCATACTTGTAATCCCAACAACTTGAGAGGTAGAGGCAGGAGGATGACAAGTTTGAGACCAGAGGCCACCTGTATAACTTAGTGAGATCTTGATTCAAAAAATGAGCTAGGGGGGGAAGTCCCATGGTAGAGCACTTGCAAAGTATGTGCGAGGCCCTGGGTTCAACCATCAAGTACAGAAAGAAAAAAAAGGTGGGCATGGCATATGCCTCCTATCCCAACAATGCGGGAGGCTGAAGCAGGAGGATCTCAGGTTTGAGGTCAAAGGCAGCCTATGTAACTTAGCAAGACTCTGTCTCAGAATAAAGAAAACGGGATGGGGGTGCAGCTCAGTGGTAGAGCACCTGCCTAGCATGTGTAGGCCCTAGATTTGACCCCCCCAGGACTGCCCCCCAAATTTTGAGGAAAGTGCAGAAATTAAGGCAAAAAAAAAATTGTTGGGGGGGACTGGTGTAAGAGTGAGGTTATTCTGTCCAGCTGCCCAGGGCAAGGTCCCGTGTCCCATCAGGCCAAGGTAAGAAGAACACAAAGCAGTGGGCGACAGACAGATGAATGGACGAGGGGCACAGACACTGTTTATTGAGTGGCAGGCACAGGAGAGGTAGCTGGCTCCGGTGTGGAAGCGGAGGCGGCAGGTCATGCCAGGGCGCCGTGGGCATCTGGCAGCCCGGGCTGTGCCCCCCATCCTAGGGGACAACACAAGCTCACTATGACAGGGCAGCAAGGAGCCGGCCAGAGCGGGCAGCCCCGGCCCCTGCGATCCTGGGCAAGAAGCGGCAGGTGGACTTGGCACAGGGGCCTGGAGTGAGGGGACCTGGGGTCTGGGGGTTCTGGGGAGTGGAGGGGGGGTCACGTCTGTGGGGTGGAGTAGAGGCTGTGGTGGTGGCCGCCTGGTCCCAGCACCTGGGAGAAGAGCAGAGGAGTGGTCCTCGTCTGGCTGCCCCCGCACCAGCCCGGCTCGCGCCCGATGGCACCGTACCAGCTGCCAGAGCCCAGGCTGCCCGACATGCTGCAGGCAGAGAAGCAGGGTCAGTCCCAGGCGGTGGCCAGGGCTGCATTCACGAGGGGGGCGGAGGAAGACAGGCTCAGCACAGAGCCCGTGACCCCCCAGGGCACCTCACCTAGGACAGATGGGGAGACAAAGGCCCTGGGGTGGCCCGTGGCCCTGGGTCCCCACTGCTTGATGGAGCCCCGGAGGAGCTCCAGGTGTTCTCAGGCAAGGCAGGGGCTCCCACCTGGTGCTCTCGCTCCGGCTGGGCTCCCAGGGGCAGGCCTCGTCCTCACAGTGCCCGGCCCGATCGAAGAAGTAGGACCGGGAGCCGAACACCTGGCCGTTGAGGATGCGGCTGGTGCTCTGCGGGAGAGAGGCGCTGCCGTGGAGGCCTCCTCCTGCCCCACAGCTGCCCCCAGCCCCCGGCCCAGGAGTCCCAGGGTCTCGCCTCCTCCACGGGCCCACAGTGGCGGGTGGAGGCCCTACCAGGTCCTGGGGGGGCCGGTGCACACGGAAGAAGCCCACGAGCAGGGTGGTGGGCAGCAGCTCCCACACGAAAAGGATGAGGCCGAAGACCAGGTAGCCTTTGTTCCCCAGGTCGTTCACCAGGTCCGCCTGTGGGGAAGGCAGGGGCTCATTCTGGTCTGCAGCAGCACCGAGGGCACTCCGCGGAAGGGCGGCCGTGCCGAATGCCCACCTGGTCAGAAACGTTGTACCAGTCGTAATCGAAGGCATCCAGCCGGCTCCGGGGAGCCAAGGCCAGGGCTGCCAGGTTGTAGCAGGCCCGGCTGGCATACAGCAGGACCATGGCGCCCCCCATGGCAGCTGCCTGGCATACACTGGTCCCCTGGCACAGATGACAACAGAGGACCCTCAGGGAGAGAAGGCTCTCGGCTTCCTCTACACGCTGAAGACCGCTGCCCAGAGACCCCCAAGGACACCTGGGCATCGGAGCTTGCCGCCCTACCTTGGCCTCCAGGTAGATGCTAGTGGAGGGGGCCCGGCGGGCAACGAGGCAGAGGCAAGCGGCAAGAGAGAGGGCACAGATGACGAAGAGGGAGTCGCTCACCAGGACGCGCACCAGCAGCAGGGCCCAGGGCTGTGCCCGGTGCCGGCGGGACAGCACGGCACACAGCACGTTCACCAGCAGAAAGAGCAGCGATGCCCCCACGAAGGCCCCTCGGACCGCCAGCCTGCACCCACAGCACAGTTAGTCCCCGCCCATGGGCCTCCCTTTGCGCTCACCAGCCTCCCTATCTCCCCCAGGAGGCCCCGGTGTCAGTCCAAACTCAGACCAGTCCGTCAGAATCCCGTTCCTTCAGTTTTACCGATGGAGAAACTGAGGCCCAAAGGAGTGAGAAAGTGATTGACAGCTGTGGCTCCTTGGAAAGAGCACCAGATCGGGACACAGAAATCTGGGGCTGAGCCCTGGCTCTGCCTCCTGCCAGCTCTGTGACCTTGGACGTACTGCTTTCCCTTGCTGGGCCTCAGTTTCTCCATCTCTCCAATGAAAATAAGGACAGCCTCTCGGGCGAGGTGCAAAAAGAGAGATGTTTGTGAAAGCTCTTTATAAACTGGAGGGCAGCTGGGGTTTGCAGCCCAAGGTCACCCACAAGTACACTTGGGCTTGGTAACTCTCGTGGGCTGGCGCCTCCAGCTCTTGCTGTACCATGGATGGTGGTGTTGCCCTCCCCCCTTGCTGTACCATGGATGGTGGTGTTGCCCTCCCCCCTTGCTGTACCAGGACTGCTTCTATTGCTGGTGCCCTTCATATAGACAACACCTCTGTGAGCCGCCTGGGCCAGGTGCTTTAACTTTTCTGAGCTCTTTCACAAACATTTCCTAGGTTGTCCTTGCAACCTGCAAGGTGGGCTGCTCCCTTCCCCTGACCTCGGGGCTGAGACCACCAGGGTCCCGGGTACTTACAAGCCCCGGCTCATCTCTGGCCGATGCTTCGCCTTGGCCTTGAACACCACCTGGGAGCAGAGATGCCTGTCACTGCTTTGGGGCCCTTGGGCTTACCTTTCCCCACCCTCCCCACCTGTTCCCACGGTTACCTGGGCAAAGTAGAGGTTCATAAGCGTCAGCGTGAAGAACTGCAGACAGACCGGGCAGCAGTAGAGAAGCCAAAAGGGCAGGGGCCCCAGGCGGTTGGCCCGGGGAGTATCTCGGAAGTAGAAGGAGAAGAGCGTGGTACGCAAGGCGGCCCAGAGCAGACAGAGTGCCAGGAACACCGTCTGATAGCTCAGACGCTTGTGCCCGTACAGCAGCACTAGCCAGAGCTGGGCATAGACAGAGAAGAAGAGCAGAGCGTACAGGGTGGTATAGGCCGCAGTCAGCCCCAGGGTCACGGTAGGCGGCAGCGCAGGTACCAGCCCAGCAGCAGGCACCAGGCCAGACAGGTTGCTCTCCATGTCAGGGCGGGAGGCCTGAATCCCGGAGACAGAGATGGAGGGCTGGCCAGGGGCCAGGGAAATAAATACGGAGGGCTGGGAACTGCAGGATTAAGTGACAGAGATGGGGACTCAGGCGGAGTGAAGTTGTGGCTGCCAAGCCCTTCGTCCTCGACAGGAAGACCCTTGTTCTTGCGCGACACGAGAGGCCTGCGCCCTGAGCCCCTCACTCTGGGGTGTGGAGGTCTCTTCTCTTCCGATCGGACGGGGTCGGGGCTTGGGGTGTCTCTCCCCGACCGGCCCTAGAGCCTCGGGGCTGAGGGGGTGCAGGGGCTGGAGGAGTCCCTGGCCTTGGTCGCTCGTGTCGGCCTGGCAGGAGGGGGAGAGCCGGCCAGTGCCCGTCAGCTCAGGGCAGCGGCCGCTGTGGGGGCGCCCAACGCCCCGCTCTCCCCCTCCCCAAGCTTGGGGGCTCTCTCCCTTCAATAATCCGGATAGGGGGGTGGCTCCTCTTCTGTTCTCAGGATTCCAGAAGTTGCCCGTCCCCCCCCTCCCCACCCCGCCACCGCGTCCACCCTCAGCAGCGGCGGCAAGGAGGTCGATGCCCAGGCCTGAAGCTGCCGCTGGGGAAGCGGGCTCCGGCCGCCGGGACGCGGGGCTCCAGCTCCCCGGCTCCCGCAGCTCCGCCCCCTCCTGCGCCTGCGCGGCCGCCGTTCGCTACGCAAATCGCGCAGGGTCCGGCCTCGGCTCCGCAGCCCGGCGCCGCGCCCGGCGTGGGGCCGTTCGAGAATCCGCGCGCCCTGCGCCACCGGCGGGTGCCAGGGGTTACGGGAGGCGGCGGGCAGCGGAGACACCGAGGCCACGCCGCCTGCAGCGGGCGCCTGGAGGGGCCGGACCCGGGGCCGCCAGCCCTTGCTTGTTAGCGGGGCCGGCAGGTCCCACGCTTAGGTCCCCCATCCCCAAATTGGGGTCGCCGCGCCCGGCTGGGGGCGGTAACGACTTCCCCTCACTGTGTCCCCGAATCTGAAGGCCACTTCCGCCCATAGCCAAGATGGCTCCGGGCCCCGCCCCCCCCGGCCTCGACCCGCAAGGCCGGGGAGCCCGGCACGTCCGCCCGCCCCGCAACCGCTAGAGCTCACCTGGCCGGACGCCCGCGCGCCGCCTGCGGAGCTCAGACCCCCCCCGCCCCCCGCCTGAGAGCCCTACGGTTCGCCCTCACAGGGGCCCCTGTCCCTTCTCCCGCGCCTGGGCAGTCATCCTGCCGGGGAGGAGGCTCCCTGTCTTATCTCGAGTGCGCCCGACACGGTGCGGGGAGGTGTCCCCGATGCGGGTGGCGTTAAGGCCTCCACGCCCGGGGGGGAGGAGGAGGAAGCGGGACTTTTCCCGATCGGGTCACTCAGTCTAGGAGGAGCAGTGACAATCGCAACGATAATTGCATCCGACGGCCAAGCTGCAGCTACGGCTTGACAAAGTGCTTTCAGCCACAGTAATCACCGCTCTGTTGACAAAGTTTCCAGCAGCTCCCGGGGAAGTGTCATTATCCCCATTTTACGGATGGGAACTAGGGCCCGGCGGGGCTGAAGGACCTGTCAGCAGAAGCGGGCCTCCAGGTTCCAAGCGGAGGCCCCAGAAAGGCCCTCCTCGGCCGCTACCAACGCCCAAGGCTCGAGGAAGTCGGAGCTGGGCATCTGGAGACGGGAGGGACTCAGGAGCAAGGGGCAGGTCGGCGGCGGGGGCGGGTCCCGGCCTGGGGTGGCCACGCCTCCGGACTTACCCGGGATTCTTTTTTGAGAACTGATTGGGCCGTGTCGATGACAGTTCCCGTTGCCCAGGAAACTAGGGCCGGGCGCCCTTAGTATTGGGAGGCGGCGGGCCCGGTCCAGGGGCCTCGGGATCGGGCTTGGGGTGAGACCTGGGCGCCGTCACCACCGGCGGGCGGGGCGGGCCGGGGCCTGGCCCAGGGGCTTGGGGCTGCCTGTCAGCGCCAAAAGCCCTGAAGGGAGATTTAGGTGCTGAGCGGACCGCCTGAGCCTCCTGCCAGACCAGACGGGGTAGACAGTTGAGGGCTTGGGAGCACAGGCACTCCAGGGGACGCTAGGTTGGAAGAGGGACCCAGGGACACCTGTCCCCTGCCTTCCACGGCCACCGTTTGTTCCAGCTCGTCCTGACTACCTATCATCTTGTCCCCTCAGCCCAGAGCATGTTCCAGATCCCAGAGTTTGAGCAGAGTGAGCAGGAAGACTCCAGCTCTGCAGAAAGGGCCCTGGGCCCCAGGCCCGCAGGGTACTGGCCAGGCCCCTGCCAGGCCCCAGGCCTCCTGAGGGACACCCACCACCAGCAGGAGCAGCCAGCCAGCGGCAGCCACCATGAAGGTAGGTTCCCCACCACTATCACCACGTGCCTGTCCACCTTCCAGCCTACTGGCTTCATATGCCCCAGCTGCCTCCACACTCCTGGAGGCTTTGGGGAAGTCCTTACCGTCTCTGAGCCTCAGTTTCCTCTTCTGCAACCGGACAACCACCACTTTTGTGGGACTGTTGTGTTAATTAGCAGGAATATATAGGAAGCCTCTCGACTCCATAGAGCTGATGCATAGTGGTTACCTGTTATTGTGGGGCCAGGACAGAAATCAGTGAGAGGCAGGCAGTGATCCAGAAAGGGGAAGTGACTTGCCTAAGATCACGCTTGGTGCTGCCCGTGCGGGAGGTGGGGCTGGAAGACTCCTCGTGCCCTGCCCCAAGGTGCCTGCTTTCCCTGGGAGTGGGCCGTCCAGCCACAGGGTAGGTTCTTCCTCGCCCACCCACATTTGAGGGGCAGGCAACCTCAAGTGGCAAACAGCCCTCCCAGGTGGCAGGGGTTGGGACGTGGCCATTTCCCAGTGGTCCCCTGTCCAGTCTAAGGGCCTTGAAGGCCACTGTAAGGACTTTGAGGGAAAACCTGGGAAGTCTTACTTATTTATTTGCTGTGCTGGGGTTGGAAGCCAAGGTCCCACACATACCAAGCACTGAGCTGAACCCCCAATCTGTTTATTTACTTATTTACTTGTTCATTTATTTTGCTTATTTTGAGACCAGATCTCACTAAGTTTCACAAGTTGCCTCTGGCATTGAACTTGGGATCCTCCTGCCTCAGCCTCCCAAGTGCTGGGATTACAAACATGTTTCACCCTGCCCAGCTATTGATTTTTTTTTTACAGTGCTGGGGATTGAACCCAGGGCTTCTTAGGCACCAGGACAGCATTCTGTGCTGAGCTGTGTCCCCAGCCCTGGATTTACATTGACGGCACAGTCAGTAGGACTTCTGACAGACTGGATGTGAGGTGCAAGGGGAAGAGGTGTGCAAGATGACACCCAGGAATTCGGCCTGGGCACCTGGAAGGAAGAAGTCCCCCACCGGGAAGGAAGATCAGGAGCTCAGTTAGGGCCCCATGGGTCTAGAGGAGCCTTTTAGGCCCCCAGGTGGTCTTTCCAGGAAGTGGCTGGCAGGAGTGGCAGGGAGTGGACCAGACAGTGTTTATCTCAGCCCAGGGAGGGGTGGGGACTGGAAGGTATGTGCAAGGATGGAATGGTGGGTGTGGGGGCCATGGTGACCCAGCCTTGAGGACAGGAGCCACCCTGGGTAATCATAGCATCGCCCAGAGTTGGCACCATGGGAATAATCTGACCCGGGGAGGTGGCAGTTGGCTGGTGGGAGGCTGTTGTTGTTGTTAGGTGCTGTCGAGTCGGTACTCATAGCGACCCTCATAGGGTTTTCAATGGCTGAGTGCTTCGGGATTGCCTTGGGAGTGGATTGCCAGGCCCTTCTCCCATTTTTGCGGTGCTGGGAATTGAACTCCGGACCTCAGAGACTGCAGCGCAGCGCTCTACCAACTGAGCTAAATCCCAGCACCAGGTGGGAGGCTGAGGTGGAGTTATTTGATGGCAACAAGGTCTAGGTTATGCTCACTGAATGAGAATCTGGGGGGAAGGGTGGGAGATCATGGAACAAGGAGGAGGCAAGGAACAGGAAGGCGAAGAGGATGGCGTCAGGAGGACCACTCACTTCCTGTGAACTAACCCAGACAGGAGTGGCAGAAGCATGTAGTGGAGACCCTGCCCAACGTGGGGAGTGAGCTGGGTGGGGGTGAGAAGAACCCCGAGGCTCCCGCTGAAAGCCATGACATGCTCTGAAAACCAGATTTAAAGAAGAGCATGTGAGAATGGTCTGCAGCAAGGACGGAAGGAGCCAGACACTTAGCAGCAGATGGGGCTGGAAGGAGGGATGAGGAAGGAAATTACCGCCCTGGGGCAAGGATAGCCTGGGATTTTTTTTTTTCCGCCTCCTCCTAGGGGTTGAACCCAGGGCCTCGTGCCTGCATGCTTTTGCAAGTGTTGTACCACGGAGCTGCACTTTTTTTTTTTTTTTTACTTTTTTTTGAGACAAGAGTCTCACTAAATTAGGCAGACTGGCTGTGGTCTCAAACTTGCGATCCTCCTCCCTCTGCCTCTCAAGTCATTGGGATTATGGGTGTGCGCCACCACGCTTGGCTTTTTTTTTTTTTTTTTTTTTTTTTTTTTTTTTTTTTTTTTTTTTTTTCAGACAGAGATGCCTCACGGTGTCGCCCATGCTGGCCTCAAAACTGCATTGATCCTCCTGTCTCATCCTCCCGAGTGGGATTATAGGTGTGCGCCACCACGCCTAGCTTGCTCGGTCTGGTTTTTTTTTTTTTTTTTTTTTTTTTTTTTTTTTTTTTTTTTTTTTTTTTTTTTTTTTTTTTTTTTTTTTTTCTTATTTTCTTTTTGGGCAGTGGTGCTGGGGGTAAAACTCAGTGCCTCACACATGCTAGGCAGGGATAGACCACTGACCTACAACCCCAGCCCATGCCTGGGATTTCTCAAACATTTGATTTAGTTGTAGTTGTCTCTAAAGCAAGTGACTCAGGTCAGTGGGGCAGGCCTGTAATCCCAGCACTGGGAGGCGGAGGCAGGAGGATTGTGAGTTTGAGGCCAGCCTAGGCTATATGGCAAGACCCTGTCTCAAACAAGCAAGTGACTTTCCATGAAAGATCTGAAATGCCAGCGCCTTGCCAGCCAGGGGGCCTCTAGTCCTCTCTCTGGGCAAGGCACTCCCACTTGGTCTTGTCCCTCTTCCTACTCCTCCCTGTCCCCAGGATAAGGACTGCAACCCAGTGCTGTGGCAGCCCATGCCTGGGACAGGTGTGGACAGTGGACAGGGACAGAAGGACACAGTGGGAGAGGCAGCCAGTGCCTGCCTCTGGGCTGGACTGCAGGGTCTGAGCTCGGCACTGCCCTTCATGAGTGGGCAGAGGGGTTCACTCACTCTGCCTTAGCCCCTTCCTCTGTAAAACACAGAGACCTGGTTGTACCTCAAGGGCTTCAGTGAGGACCTGGGGAGTTCATGGGAACAGGGCTTAGGACCTGCCTGGCCCAGAGGTCTGGAAGCGCTACTGTTCTGACCTCTACCACGGCGTCATTGTCACTATTAGTTACCATGAGTTGGCCCAGGCTCTGCAGACAGGGAGGTGCTCACGGTCTGCAGTGAGCTCACACTAGCAGAAGGGGAAGCCTCCCTAAACTGGGCCCCTAAGGGGGTCTATGGTGGTGTGAATAGGCCCTGGGGATTGAGAGTTAAGTATATAGTCCCTGGAGTAAGACTGGTTGGGTTTGGATCCCATCTCTGCCACTTACTAGCTGTGTGACCTTGAGTAAGTTACCAGCTGTCTCTGTGCCTTAGTCTGCTCCTCTGTAAAATGTAAGTGGGTCTGCAGGTAAGGGCTACCGTTCATGCAGTCCCATGAACATCCAGCCCTTTCCCGTGGCACACGTGGAAGTATAGCTTAGAATCTGAATTTGAGTGCCTGAAAGACCCCACCAGGGAGTTTAGGAATTATCTCAATAAAGGTAAGCAGGAGGGAGCCATTGAAGGTTTAAGGCAGGAGACAAACAGGGTTGGGTTCTAGAGCAGGCTTGGAAAACCATGCCCACGGGCTAAATCCCTGTGTTTTTATACAGCTCATAAGCTAGGAATGGTTTTGTTGTCGATGTTTTGGGTTATTGTGGTGTTGGAGATGGAACCCAGGGCCTCAAGCCTGCAAGACATGGGCTCTGCCACTGAGCCACACCCGCAGCCCTTATTTCATTTATGGGGCTGTGTCGCCCAGGCTGGCCTCAGACTCCTGGGCTCACGTTACTTCTTTCCCCAACCCCGCAAGTAGCCGGGACTGCACGCTGCCCCACCCCCTCTGGCTTCAGGAATGGCTTTTACATTTTTAAATGGTTGACAAAAATCCAAAGAATCATATTTTGTAACAGGTGAAAATTACACACCAGGCATATTTCAGGGTCCTTTGAGTAAAGCGTGAGTGGAACGCAGCAAGGCACATCCAGTCACATCTTGTTGATGGCTTCTTCTGAGCTAAGAGCACAAAGCTGAGGACTTGTCACAGAGATCATGCGGCTGCCGAGCCAAAATTGTTCACTCTCTAGCCCCTGACAAAATGTTCACCAAGATCATGCTTGGGGACTGCTCTCTGAGGGCCCCCAGGCGCCAGGGCTGAGTTGGCTTCCCTCAAGGCCACTGCACGAGGCCTCCTGCACGCAGGCTTCAGTCATCCAGGTGTCACGCGGGAGGGACCCAAACCCAGCCCTGCCTGCTGGCAAAGTTTCACTGCTTCAGACAGTCTGGAAGGCCATGTGCAGAGATGCTCTAGGATGCGCGAACGTGATCCAATTCAGCTGCACCCATGCACCCAAGAAGCCTGCTGAGTAGAGAGCTCAGCGCTAGCCAGGCACACTGGTGCAGCCCTGAAATCTCAGCTACTTGGGAGGCGGAGACAGGAAGATCACAAGCTGAGTCCAAGGCAGCCTGTGTAACTCTGTGAGACCCAGTCTCAAAATAAAAAAATGGCTGGCGCGGTGGCGCAGGCCTATAATCCCAGTGACTTGGGAGGCCAAGGCAGGAGGATCCCAAGTTCGAGACCAGAGGCAGTCTGCGTCACTTAGCGAGACCCTGTCTCAAAAGTAAAAAAATGGGCTGAGGGTGCAGCTCAGTGGTCCAGCACTTGCACAGCATGAAAGTGAGAGGCCTTGGGTTCAACCCTCAGTACCATAAAAAACAAACAAACAAAAAAATTAATTAATTAATTAAATGAAAAGGTCCCTGAGGGTGCAGCTCAGTGGTAGAGCACTTGCCTAGCTTGTGGAAGGCCCTGGGGTCAACCCGCAAGGACTGCAAAAACAAACAAACAATTCAGTTTATCTAAACGCATGTTATCTTGATGGGATGGCTTGACATTGCTAAGTGGCTTTGGTGACAATCCTCTACCCCACAGAACAGGCTTCTGGCTGAGCTCACACTAGCAGAAGGGGAGGCCTCCCTAAACTGGGCCCCTAAAGGGGTCTGTGGTGGTGTGAACAGGCCCTGGGGTTTGAGAGTTAAGTCTATAGTCCCTGGAGCAAGACTGGTTGGGTTTGGATCCCATCTCTACCACTTACTAGCTGTGTGACCTTGAGTAAGTTACCAGCTGTCTCTGTGCCTTAGTCTGCTCCTCTGTAAAATGGTGACCATGAAGAAGCACTTGGCGAGGACTAAATGAATTAATCCATAGGGAACTTCCTGCCTGACCTTGCCAGTGCTACTCTGCTTGGATTTGGGGCTTGGGGGTTTTGTTTTCTGTTGTTGTTGTTGTTGTTGTTATTGTTGTTAGTTGTTTTTGTTGGGCTTATTTTTTGGTTTTGTGGTCATGGGGATGTAACGCAGGCCCTCTAGAAGGCTCAGGAAGGGAAGTGCTCTGCCTCTGAGCCCCACCCTCAGCCCTCCTGCTGGTTTTGAGTCTTGGTGGGGGACCATGCCCAGGCCACCGCCTACCTGCAAGTTGCCTCCCTTGCTACTAGTCAGGACAGGGGTGCTGTGGCTCTCAGACAGAGGAAAGAACAACAGACACTTCCTGTGTGACTTAGGCAGGCTCCTAACCTCTCTGCCTCAGTCCCCTCAGTAAAATGGGGAGAATTTGGTAGCAGCCTTACAGGGAGCCCCGAGGCCTCAGGATGCCCAAGGGACAGGCAGAGCGCTGCCCTGCTCTCCTGTTCTCACGGGGATCCTGGGAAGTGGAGATTTCCCCATCTCACATCAGAAGGTACTGAGGCCCCAGGGCACTGGAGAACGTACGTGGTCTGTGACCAGCTATTCTCAGGAGTCCTTCTGTCCTGGCCGCTGACCTCCATTCTGATGGCTGAGTTAGGTGCCTCAGGGCAGGCCAGGCCTTTCCCCCGCTCTGGCTTTCTCACCTGTCACATGGCTGGAGCTGGGAACTTCAGAGGCCTGCAGTTCACCCGCAGGGCTCTGACTAAGGTCCTCGAGGAAGGGGAGATATTCTGTGTGTCATCTCCCAGTTTCAAAACCTGCTGGAAGATAGGACATGGCGCACACCCATCATACTAGCACCTCAGGAGGCTGAGGCAGGAGGATCCCGAGTTTGAGGACAGAGGCAGCCTGTGCAGTTTACCGAGACCCTGTCTCAAAATAAAAAATAAAAAAGGGGCTCGGAGGTGCAGCTCAGTGGTAGAGCACTTACCTAGCATGTACAAGGACCTGGTTTCAAGCCCCGCCCTCATACTGCAAAAGAAAAAAAGGGATGAAAAAGTAAAAAACAAAACAAAACAAAACAAAACACACCAGGCGAACTCTTACCTCCTCTAAAAAGCCTTCACCCACCAACACAACTGGCCGTGGAGCTGGTGCGTGCGTGGCTCTCTGTTTTTAGTTCTGGAGTTTCCACTCCTGCAAATGGTTCTAGGTCTGTGTTGGGGAGGCCAGACTGCGCAGCTGGCAGGACTCAGGGGATGGCACCCCAGGCGCAGGTCAGCTGAACAGAGCACAGTTGACACGCCTCGGAATAAGACCCACTGCGCACCCGCAGCTCCCAGAGCTCGCCCACCCTGGGGAAGGTCAGTCTCCCTGGCCAGGTCAAGTAGGACTAAGACTGTCCCCGGGAAAGGAGAGGAAACTGGCCCAGAGAGGTGAATGGTGCTCGTACAAGGGAGGACGGACACAGCCTGTGGGACGCTGGATTCCACCAAACCTACAGACTTCCAGCCTCAGGGCTTCCCACTGTGACCTGGGTAAATCCTAACTTCTCTGCGCCTGTCTTCTCCCCTGGAAAACGGAGACAGTGGTAGGCCTCACTTCCCAGGAGGCTAGGAAGAAAATAAGAGAATGCCCAAGGTCCTGTTGTTGTTAGGTGCCCTTGAGGGGAGTCCAACTCATAGGAAGTATACACAACAGATGGAAACACTCCCCACACTGCTATGCCTGGCCCCATGTCAGTGCTTCTCTGCTATTCTTAGGGTTTTCGATGACTGATTGTTTTGGGAGTGATTTGCCAGATCCTTCTGTTCTTTGCGGAGCTGGGAATCAAACCCAGGAACTCAGAGCACACAGAGCACTCTACCAGCTAAGCTAAACCCCAGCCCTGGCCCAAGGCCTTGTTGTTAAGTGCTGCTGAGTCAGATCCAACTCATAGTGACCCTATGTACAACAGAATGAAACATTCTCCGATTCTGTACCAGGCACATGATCATTTTTATGTTTAAGCCCTTTGTTGCAGACACTGTAGTTTAGGGCCTTCCTTTTTTTTCATTGACCTGCCATTCTTCCCAAACATGATGTCCTTCTCCAGGGATTCGTCCCTCCTGACATGTCCAAAATATGTCGGACACAAACTAGCCATCCTTGCTTCCAAGAAACACTCTGGTGGCACTTCTTGTAGGACAGGTCTGTTGGTTCTTTTTCAGTCCATAGTATATTCAATATTTACAGCACCATAATTAAAAAGCATCAATCCTTCTCCCATCTCCCTTATTCAACGTCCAGCTTTCACAGCTGTATGATGTGAATGAAAATACCATGGCATGAATTAGGCACACCTTTGTCTCCAATGTGACATCTTGACTTTTCAGCACTTAAAGAGGTCTTTTGCAACAGCTTTTCCCACTGCAATGCATCTTTTGATTTGACTGCTGCGTCCATGGATGTTGATTGTAGAACCAAGTAAAGCACAATCTTGGACAACCTCAATCTTTTCTCCATTTATCATGAATCTACCCCAACACCTAGCACATAGTAAGTGCTCCAAAAATGTCACCTACAAGTCAACAGACAAGCCAGGCATGGTGGTTTACACCTGTAATCCCAGCTACTTGGGAGGTGGAGGCAGGAGGATCACAAGTTTGAGGCTGGAAGGAAGCAACCTGCGTAACTTAGCAAGTCCCTATCTCAAGATGTGGGCTGGGATTTAGCTCAGTTGGTAGAGCGCCGCACTGCAGTCTCTGAGGTCCCGAGTTCAATTCCCAGCACTGCAAAAATGGGAGAAGGGCCTGGCAATCCACTCCCAAGGGAATCCCAAAACAGTCAGCCACTGAAAACCCTGAGGGTCGCTATGAGTCGGATACCGACTCAACGGCACCCAACAACAACAACTATCTCAAGATAGAAAATAAAAAGTGGGTTGGGGGTGGAGTCCAGTGGTAGAGCCCTTGCAAAATAGGCAGGAGGCCCTGGGTTCAATCAAGAGGGGGGAAAAAAAAGTAAATAACTAAAAGTCAACAGGCAGTTCAGATATTTTCTTCCAAACAGGTGGGGGGCAGGGTGCAGACTTGTTGTTGCCAGGTTCTTGTGCTCCAGGGGCCACATGCAGAGCTGGAGCTGGAGCTGAGTCCTGGGGCTGAGGCAGGACACTCCCCTACCTAGGAGTTGTTGTGTGGCTCACCCGTGAGGGTCCCACATTAATAATGACCACTGGCTTTTTGGCTTTGTTTTTTTTTTTTTTGAGTTAAGGTCTCTCACTCTCACTCTCACTAAGGCTGCCCCTGGCCTTGAACTCTCGATCCCCCTGCCTCTGCTTTCCAGGCGGTTGGGATTGCAGGAATGCACCACCACTGTTATTGGTTATGCCCTTATTTTGTAGCAGGCAGGGTTGGAAGTCATTTTACTTCCTAAGGCCTCACCCATTATTGGCATTCGTTCGGAGTAGCAGGTTTAGTGACAAGTCGTTCCTCACAGAAGCCAATGAGCTTTCCTCCATTTACTCAGGAGGGAACCGGAGCTGCCAGAGGTAGACTGCGATGTACCACAGACGTTGTTGTTAGGTGCCCTCGAGTCAGTATCTGACTCATAGCGACCCTGTGTACAACAGGTAAAACAGTATTGTTACTGATTCTCTACTATCCATAGGGTTTTCCACAGCTGATTGTTTCTTTGGGAGTGGGTTGCCAGGTCCTCCTCCGAAGCCTCCAGCACCTGGTGTTCCCAGGCGGTCTCTCCCATCCAAGTACTAACCAGGCTCGACCCTGCTTAGCATCTGAGATCTGACGGGATCGGATGCCACAGGGCTACAGCTGCAGGCCCACAGGCATTAGCGGCCAGCTAATCACCTAAAGTAAGGGTTCAGCTGCACTGGGGGCGCAAAGCAGCTGAGATTCTCGTCGTCCCCCATCCTCTGACCCTTTCTGCAGGTGCTGGGGCTATGGAGCCTCGGAGTCGCTACAGTTCATACTCCGCGGGGACCGAGGAAGACGACGGCATGGAGGATGAGCCAAGCCCCTTCCGGGGCCGCTCGCGTTCGGCTCCCCCGATCCTCTGGGCAGCACAGCGCTACGGCCGCGAGCTCCGCAGGATGAGCGACGAGTTCCAGGGCTCCTTCAAGGTGAGCGCGGGCGCTGGGTTTACCGGAGCGTGCCGGAATGTGAGGTCCTAAGCCACCTCCCACCCACCTTTCCCTTCCATGTCCCGGGGCATGCCGGGATCAGTGGTCCTAGGCCCCCTCCCACCCATTTTTCCCTTCCTTGTCCCGAGGCATGCCGGGATCCATGGTCTCAGGCCGCTTTCCACCCACCTTTCCCTTCCGTGTCTCAGGGCATGCCGGGACTCGTGGTCCCAGGCCGCCTCCCACCCATCTTTCCCTTCTGTGTCCCGGGGCATGCCGGGACTGGTGGCCCCAGTAGCACCCCTCCCTTCCCATTGGTCTGGTCCGACCCCTTCCCGCCCTCCCGTTCCTCCCGGGGTCCCAAGTCTCCTCCCTCCCTCCATCCTGTCCCTGGTGAGGCTCAAGGCATCCCAGGATCTGCAGTCCAGACCCACTCCGGGCCGAAGTTCTTTAGTTGCCCAGATCCTTGGGGCGCAAGGCTTGCTGGTATCTGCGGTCTTAGGCCCCAACTTCGGAGCTACTTCTTTTTCTGTGTGTGCGTGGTACTCGGGGTTGAACCCAGGGCCTCGCGCCTGCATGCTTTGCAAGTGCTGGACCACTGACTGAGCTGCGCCCCCAGCCCATTTTTTTAACTTTTTTGAGACAGCGTCTCACTAAGTTACGCAGCCTGCCTCTGGTCTCGAACTTGCGATCCTCCCGCCTCCGCCTCCCCAGCCGCTGGGATTACAGGCGTGCGCCACCGTGCCCGGTACTTCATTAACTCTTGAATGACGGCCTCATGTTCTAGTTGCTAGACCTCTGGTGCTGGCGCTTCCATTTAGTGTCCTTCGCGTCCTCTCCTGGCCCCCAGCGCGGAGTTCGTGCGTTGTAACCAGTCCCAGCTTTTGAAGGCCCGAACGCCCGCCTGCCCTGACCACTCAGTACAGAACATGGGTTAGGTCTTTATCACGTCCCCTAGAATTTCCCTTAGAGCTGGGATTCCGGAAACGGAGGAACTTGATTCGGGCCGCAAGGGCGAGCTAAGTCACTTAACCCCTTCCTCCTACCCCCGAAGGGACTTCCTCGCCCGAAGAGCGCAGGCACAGCAACGCAGATGCGGCAAAGCTCCAGCTGGACGCGCATCATCCAGTCCTGGTGGGATCGGAACTTGGGGCGAGGAGGCGCGGCCCCCTCTCAGTGATCTTCAGTCCCACGTCCCCGGGACTCTTCCTCGCTCCGTTGCTGTCGGCTGCCATCTTCGGTGCGGGCGGAAGTCGTTCCTGCAGGCTTCATGCGAAGAGAAGATCCCCTTCGCGGGGAGGTCTCGAACCCGATCCCCTTCCGGTGTGCGCGAGAGCCACGGAGAGGGGTGGGTCCTCTCGGAAGTTTTGAAGTTTTCCGCCCTCAGCTGCCGGAAGTGGCCCTGCGGCTCTGCCTTCCGGCGCTGGACTGCCCTCAGGCGCCTGCGCCGTGTCGCGAGCCGGCGTTAACCATTTCTTCACCAGAGGCCCCCCCCCCCCCCCGCGTCCTTGGTGGTGCTGCAGTCCCATGCTCGCGACAAACGCACTAATAAAGCCCGCGCCTGTGCCGCCCTGTCTCTTATGTCGCTCAGGGTTCCGCGGACCGGTGTAGCGTTATCACTGACAGTTTCAAAAGATGGCCACATTTTACGTATGAGGGATCCGGAGGCTCTTTTTTTTGGGTGACATCCAAAGAGAGAGAAAGGTCGAGGCGGCCAGCGGAGCCTAGGCTGCTGGACTTCAGGACAGTGGCGCGCGGCCGGACCCCAGGGACCGCCAGGCCCTTATCTCTAATATGGTAATTGAGAGCCACAGCCCAGCCGGCCGCTGGAATTTTGCGCTCTGCAAACCGTGCCGAGGCTCCCCAGGGGAGGTCATTTGTTCCTATTTGGGTCAGTCCTTGTGAGCAGCTACTGTGTGGCCGGCCCAGGGCCAACGCTGCTCGGGGACCTGGTTGGGCGCGCAGGGCGGGGCGGCGCAATCACTTGGGAACACAGAAGCCTCGCCGCCGGACCTGAAGCAGGGCTCAGAGCTCAGTTCCAAAAGATTTATTGGCGCCCCTTGTAGCCCAGGCCAGTGCTTTGTGTTGGGTATACAGATGAATTGCAACACAGGGCAACGATCCCGGAACCGGGGAGGGGGCGGCTCCCTCGGCAGGGGAGTCAGGGAGGGCTACAGCAGGAAAGAGAGCTGCCACTTGGAGGTGAGGCGAGGGGTGGGACTGTTCCTCTGGGCAAAGGAAGAATGGATGAAGGGAAAGATAGGCGAGCAGCAGAGCCCACGCTTCCAAGGACTCAAAGGGCACCCCTGCAGTGTGGAGTTCAACTGGGTTTTGAGGACCTGGAACCCACATAGTGTGGTTGGGCAGGTGGAGGCCACTCCACAGGATGTGGGATACAGGAGGGAGCGGGCACATTTGGGGACAGGACAAGAGCTGACAGCAGGAAGAGGAAGGCTTGGGTAATGGTATTGGCCCTGAGGAAACGCCTGGGGCAGAGGTCCCATCCCGGGGAAGGCCCTGCTCTGGCCTTCCCTCCCCATCTGTTTGCCTGAGGCTGCAGCAAAAACAAAGTGAGGCAAACACTCCATTGGCAGGAGATAAGGCCAGATAAGAGGCGGCCTTCCTCTAGAGGAGGGAGCCCAGGAAAGCTGAGGAGGCCTTGAAGGGGTGCCAGCTGACCCAAGCACCCTCCCAGTGGGGTCTCTGCCGCTCCACGCTGGTCCTAGGCTGGTGCTAGGCATGGAGCAGGTCCTCCAGGCTGACTGAAGACCGTTGCCACCCAGCGTCCAGGCCGCCCTGCCTAGGGGCAGGATGGAGTGGCTCGCCTCCATCTGTAAAACAGGCAGAACGTCTCCCTCACAGAGATGAGGGGGCTTCGGGGCTTCCCAGCAGCTAGGACACCTGAGACTGCCAGCTTCCCTGCTCCCGTGGGTCCCGGGCAGGTCCTCGGCCCCTACCGATCTCTGAAGGTCCAGCTCCACCCTGCCAGTCCATCCCGGATACAGGCTCAGCTGCCCGCTAGGGGCCCACAGCAGCCCGGGCGGAAGATGCTGCGCGCTTGGGTCATAGCAGGCAACAGGAAGGGGGGCAGGGAAGGCTTCCTGAAGGGGGGGGGGGCTGAGCTCTGTGAAGGGGGCCAGGGAGAGCCTGGGAGGGAAGAGCGCCATGGTGTTGGGGAAGCCAGGACTTGGGGAGGGGAGAGGACGGAGGCAGGAAGGCCTGGGGAAGGTGGTCAAGTTCAAACACAACAGTGCTTTGCTAGGGGCCTGACTGCAACACCACAGCCCATTTCATAGATGGGGAAACTGAGGCCCCAGAGGCAGCAGCAGAGCCAGACCTAGGGTCCAGAGTCCTCTCACGTGAGCCCAAACCACGCTGCACACAAGGTCCCTGAAATCCACTTTTATTCATGTAAAAAAAAAAAAAAACCCAAAGAACGAAGAACGTGACCCCCTACTTCCCAGAGCAGAAGCAAGGGGACCACGCGCATCTAGGGGTGGGCGTCGTGGGGCACTAGGCCTGGGGTTAGGAGGGAGGAGCTGGAGCCTGCTGGGGCCCCCGGAAGACGCAGTAAGGGAGTTAGTATAGGGCACTCGCCCCGGGATTAAAAAAATAAAATTTCTAAAGATAAAAAGTTTAAAAAACTCAAAAAGCATTAGTGTCTTTGCCTCCTGCCCTCTGCCCAGTGCCCACCCTGGCCCCGTGGCCACCTCTTGCTCAGCCAGTTCAGAGCTGCGTGTTCTCCTCCTGGCTCTCGGAGTCAGCACCGGATAGGTGCCCGCTGCTCCCAGGTGTGTGACCGTTGCTGGCACAGGCCACCAGGGGCCCGTCCCCCAGCCCCTCCAGGGTCTCGCCCAGCAGGCTCCGGCGGATCTCCTGGGGCAGCCTCGCCCGCTGCTCCTGACACTCCTGGGTCAGCTGGGCCAACAGCTGGGGGGGGGAGGAGGACAGGTGTCACAGAGGGGCCAGGCCATCCAGTACCCACCTGCCTGCCCACCACCTCCATGACCACACCTTGGGCTCTTCTTCCACCAGCTGCTGGAGGACCTGCTGCTGCCCAGCCACCAGGCGGTCGTGCCGCTGCTTCTGGGCCTCCTCCAGCTGTAAGGTAGGCAGGGCTCAATGGAGTGGGGCCGGGGCCCTGGGGCTCCAGCTGGGCACAGAAGTCAAGTGGGTGAAGGCCCCCCAGGATTCTGAAGCCACTGGACCCTATGGCCAACAGCTGGCTTTGGGTATGATGCAGCCAGTGGGGGCTGCTGTGGCCCAGGGCAGAGGCTAGACAAGCCCCTCAAGGGCAACATGATGCCAGGCCAGGCAGGAGGAGATGGGTTCCTTTTTATTTTATTTTATTTTGCAGTACTAGGAGTTGAACCCAGGGCCTCGCATTTGCATGCTCTGCAAGTGCTGGACCACTGAACTGTACCCCCAGCCCTTTTTTTTTTTTACATTTTGAGACAGGGTCTCGCTAAATTACGCAGACTACCTCTGGTCTCAACCTTGCCATCCTACTGCCTCTGCCTCTGCCTCTGCCTCCCCAGCCACTGAGATGACAGGTGTGCACCCGGCTACAAGAGATGGGTTTCTGATGAATGAAGCAAGGGTGGGCTGTGGGGCCGGGAGCCTTACTCACCCGCCGGATGGAGTTGACCGACTCGGTGATGTGCCTCCGGTTAATCTCAGTCAGCTCCCTGCAGCAGTGGGCGGGATGGGCTCAGTGGGGGCCCCGCCCTGCCTCCCCAGCGCCCCTACGGCTCCCATCCCTGACACCCTTACACCTCCTTCTTGTGTTTCTCCCTTGTCTTGGCCTCTGAGATACTGTTGTGGCGCTTCCTGTCCAGGATCTTCTGCAGCTCCTTCTTCTCCCTGGAACAGCGAGAAGGGGAAGAGGAGGGGTCAGGGGATGGCGGCGGGAGTCCCGGCTTCCTTCTGGTACCGCACCCACACAAGACCATCTGCCTCTACCTCTCGCTCATCTCCTTCAGCCTCTTGAACTGAGTTGTGTGCGTGTCTAGGACGATCTCCCTAAGCCGCTGCTGAGCCTGGGGACACAAGCAGCCAATGGGTACCGGGGCTGATGACAGGGTCTGCCCAGGAAGCAGCCTCTCCCTGGCTGCCACCTGCCCCTCACCTGTCGTAGGTACTCCAGCCGCCGCTCCGCCTCTATATCCGCCTGGGACTGCCTCAGTTCCAGCAGACTCTGCACCTGCCTGTTCTGGAACTCTCGATATTGCCTCGCCTCTTCCTCCTCTTCCTTCACATCTTCCACATCAGCAGCCCCGCCCCTGTGGGGAGAACCTTCCGGGTGATGCTGGGTGCCTGGCATGGGAGGACGGCAGGGGACAGGGTGCATCCCAGCAGGCGATGGCAGGCACCACCCAGGCGGTGAGATCTGATATGCAAACCAAGAGGCCTTTCAGGGGCTGCACCGTTAGCTCTACATGCATGATGGGAGCCTGATTTGCAACTGATTTGTGAGAGACTTTATTTGTTTTTTATTTTGCAGTTCTAGGGCACTGAACCTAGGATGTTCCACCACCGAGCTGCACCTCCAGCTCCTTTCTAAATTTTTTATCTGGAGACAGAGTCTCACAGAATTATGTAGCTGCCTCTGGCCTCAAACTCGTGATCCTCCTGCCTCAGCTTGTTCATGCTGGGGTGACAGGCCTGTGCCACCGCACGTGGTTTGTAGGGGACTTTAAAAGACGACTCACAGCTGGGCGCGGTGGCGTACACCTGTAATCCCAGCGGCTTGGGAGGCAGAGGCAGGAGGATCACAAGTTCGAGACCAGAAGCAGTCTGCGTAACTTAGCGAGACCCTGTCTCAAAAAGCAAAAAAGTGGGCTGGGGGTGCAGCTCAGTGGTCCAGCACTTGCAAAGCATGCAAGAGTGAGTGAGGCCCTGGGTTCAACCCCCAGTACCGCAAAAAAAAAAAAAAAAAAAAAAAAAAAAAAACAAAGACGACTCACTCCCAGGGAAAAGAGCATGGAGTCGGTGTGGGAAGAAGTCTCTGCCTGCCTCACACCCCAGGGGCTGTCCCTGCCATCTCTGTAGCCCTGCCCAGCGGGAGATCCACATGCACACCGCCCTCCACATCCCTGTCCATGGGCAAGGCACAAGCAAGAGCCCACAGGACACTCACGGGCCGCCTGGTGGATGCCGGCACCTGCCCTCGGCGCGGGCCTGGGCCAGGCCGTCGAGCAAGCGGCGGGTGAGGGCCACGGCCTTCCGCTGGTGCTTCTTGCGCAGCTCCCGCAGGTCTCGCTCCTGCCGGCTGCGCAGTTTCACCAGAGCCTTGTGGCCCTGGAGCTCTTCCAGTGGGGCGGGGGCCACCTCTGTGAGGCAGAGCAGAGAGGGCCAGGCAATGGGTGGACTGGGCTGGAGCAAGCGCCCTCCAGGTGCCCTGCTCCACGCAGGCCCCACCCCTACCTGAGAGGATGCTGGCGATGAGATCGTCGCGCTGCCCTAGAGAGCAGAGATGCCCGTGAGAAGCCGGAGGAGTCTGGGAAGCCCTCCCGCCAAGCCCGCCCCTGCCCGGGCCACCCCTAACCTGGGCTGCTGAGGGAGGTGCTGGTGGAGGAGGTAGCAGGGCCTGGCGGCCGGCGGGGAGACGCATCCAGCGGGTTAGGTGTGGGGTTTGGGGCAAGCTGGGCCCCTGGCTGCTGAGACGGGGTCTCCTGGTTCATCTCGGGGCCAGCCTGAGCCTGAGGGCGAGAAAGGAGATGCTTTTTCCAGAAACATTGCTCTCAGCAGCTCCTGGGGCTCCCTCCGGCACCCCAGCTGCTGGTCTCCTCCTCTGGGCCTCCTGCAGGAGACTGAAGAGGCTCAAAGCAGGCATGGAGACCCTTGTCCCCCCGCGGGTGGGGAAGAGCTGGGGATGCCAGGCATGCCATGAGTGCTCAGGAGCTCCCAGATGGTTCTAGAAAGGCCCAGCCCAGCCCAGGTCCTCCCCTCTCCACATCCCTCCACCCTTGCCCATCGCTCATCCTCCTCCCTGCTCGGCCCCTGATTAAATCAGCAAAGGAAGCGACCACACCGTGGCCAGCGGCCTCTCCCGCTAACAGCTCTGCGCAGCCCTAATTGCACTGGTCTCTTCTCTGGCTGCCGCAGGCCCCGCGAGGACTGTTTCTGGACGTGTGGCTGAACCTCTGCTCCGGAACTCTCCCGCAGAAGCCACCTCCTCCTCATGGCTCCCAGACCCCAGGGTTAGAAGGCTTCCACGGCCAGGAACCCTGGATGCCTGGCTTGGACCCCCCACTGCAAGCTGGAGACATTCCTGTCTGGGTCTGACCTACAGCCTCGCTAATGCAAATGGGCGGGTTCTATTTCCTTAGGATCCCGCAGCTGGGCTGACGTGCGTGCGGCTCTATGGCAGAGCACTTGCCCAGCTCATGGGAGGCCCTGGGTTCCACCCCCCAGGACAAAAAGGAAAAAAGAAATAAATCTTAAAAATCCCACAGCCGAGTGACCTACTGAACAAGCGGCCAGAACCCCGCACCATGCTTTGTGGTAAAAGGTGAGTGTGAGGGGCCCAGAATGGGCTGCAGGTGCAGCCAGGCCACGTGGAATGGACCCACCTCACACAAGCGGCCCACAGTGCCTGGCACGACCCAGCTGGGGGCTGGGAGGAGTCAATGGGTCAAGGAGGTTGCAAGGCTCATGTCAGGCCCGGGTGAGCCAATGCCCAGCATGCACTTGGCTTCATTTCCTGGTTTGGGTGTGACAGAAGAGTCCAGAAAGGGGAACAGGCCCTCCAGACAGAGGGGTGAGGGTGGTGAACTCGAGAAGGGGGAGTGTACCCCAAGGGCCTGAGCAGCCCCTCATGGGGAGCTGAGTCACACCCAGGACTGGGAGGCTGGCTGGGCAGTGACCCATCAGCCCTTACGCCCTCTGTACACCGACACCTATGACAGCAGCAGCCACCTGTCCTCAGGTCAAGGTGGCCCTGAGCCCTGCCCACCTCCAAGCCTGATCCCCTGGGTACTGGCTCACCTCGCTCTCTCCGATGAGGGCGGCTAGCTGCTTGGCCCGCTGGTCCATCAGGCTGACGTGCTTAATGGGGTTGATGAGGGCCTCGGCGTAGTCTGTGGGAACAGAAGGCAGGGTCTCAGGTAAAACAAAACCTCGGCCACTCCTTTCCCCAATGGCTCCGGTCTCAGCCCTCGGGGCTGTTACCACCTGAATCGGGGCTGCCTACTCCCAGAACCAAGGGCTGGGATTTAGCTCAGTTGGTAGAGCACTGCGCTGCAGTCTCTGAGGTCCCGAGTTCAATTCCCAGCACCACAAAAATGGGAGAAGGACCTGGCAACCCACTCCCAAGGCAATCCCGAAACAGTCAGCTATTGAAAACCCTATGAGGGTCGCTATGAGTTGGATACTGACTCGACAGAACCTAACAACAACAACAACAACAACTCCCAGAACCAGTCTCCAGCCTTGTCCCCACCCCCTACCCCATCCCCACCCCCTGTGCCTGGCCCTCGCCTGCCTGGCCGCAGCTCACCCTGGTGGTCGTCGGGGATGTAGTCAGAGGCCTTGGTGTAGATCAGCAGGGCCGGCAGGCAGAGCGGTTGGTTGGCCTCGTTGCGCAGGCAGACGTAGTGGTACCCTGGTGGGCAGGAGGGCAGGGTCGGCTGGGCCCCACCAGATCCCCACACGCCGCCCACTGCACACAGCCCACAGCCCCACCTGAGCGGATGGCAGAGACAGGCAGGATCCGGTGCCCTACGAACTTGCCGCCCTCCTCAAAGGCCGCGATGCGAAGCGAGGCCAGCGTTGGCAGCACCACCTGCGGGCACAGAGTGCTGAGCCAGGCGCGGAACCCCAGCCCGTGGGGCTCAGGTGCCACAGCCACCGAGGCCTAATGCTCTAAGCAGAGCTTCAGACCAGCTAACCAAGGCCGGCCATGGGCCACTGTTGCTGGGATGCTGCTGGCTGACCTACGCCTCCGAGGCCCCGTGGACAGTCAGGTCATCCCCCGCTTAGTGGGTCAGGAGCAGCGGCCCCAGCCACACAGTCCCGCAGAGACCGTGAGCTTGGAGGGGCAGCCTGGGTGAGGGCTGCCTGCCTTGGGCAGGCGGCATCTGCTCCAAGCGGGGGCCAGCAGAAGGCCCACTGGTCTCCCTCCCGGTCTCCCCTTCAGTCCTCTCAGCCACAAATGGGCAGGGAAACTGAGTCTGACCCCAGAATCCGCAGGCCCGGGGAGGTCCCTTCACTCCCCCGACCCCACACAACCTCCCTACCCCAGTGGCCCTGCCTCCTGCCCCCTGGCCTGAGAACGGGGCCTGCTCCGGGCTGGATCTGTCCGCACCAGGGTGGGCTCGGGGGCCTGGCTCACCTTGGGGAAGTCGAAGGGCTCCTCATCCCACACCGGGTTGAACGAGTTCCCCTGTGACGTCCGCGTGCGGTATTTGCGTCGCGTGTCAACCGGGAGACCAAACATATCCACCTCCACGTAGATGCCCACCTTCCTGTCCGACAGGAACTGCCCAGAGATCACCTGAGGTGGGCGTATAAGGGGAGTGAGGCGGCTACCGAGCCCCCCCAGGGCAGCCTCGGTCCCAGCCCTCCCAGGACCCACCTTGACCCGCAAGGCATTGGCCACGATGCCATCCACGATGACCTCAGTGAAGGGGTCGAAGGACTTGTCCGGCCGCCGCATGAACTCAGGCTTCAGCAGGTACCCACTGCGCCCGTTGTACTCAAACACCCCTGCATTAAGCTGCATCGGCACGTCTAGGGTAACCCAGGCAGGGCAAGGGTCAGTCCGCTGGCCAAGCGAGGCCGGGAGGAGCCGGGCGTGGTGGTACACGCCTGTAATCCCAGCGACTTGGGAGGTGGAGGCAGGAGGATCGCAAGTTTGAGACCAGAGGCAGTCTGTGTAACTTAGCGAAACCCTGTCTCAAAAGTAAAAAAAAGGGCTGGGGGTGCAGCTCAGTGGTCCAGCACTTGCAGAGTATGCAGCAAGGCCCTGGGTTCAACCCCCAGTACTTAAAAAAAAAAAAAAAAAAAGGAAGCCGGGAGGCAGGGGTCCGGAAAGATCGGAGAGGTGGGGGGTCTGGCTTCAGTCTAGGTCTGGGTTTCATTTTGGGATCTGGGATTAGGTCAGGTCAGAAGGACAGTAAGACGGTGGTCAAGGGTCGGGGACCAGATGGGCCGGAGCTCACCCAGGGTCTGGAAGTTGAGCGCGACCAGCTGGCAACCCACGTTCCAGAAGAGCTGGGGCATGTAGTTGGAGGAATCCACACGGGTGCCCTTGGGGTAGATGCGGCTCAGCTGCTGCTTGTTATATCTGAGGTCGGCATTCAGGGCCACGTGTGGTACCAGTGCCCACCCTGTCCACCTCTGTCCCCACTCGTGGCAAAGCCTTGTTCACACTGCCCTCTGGCCTCTGCTCCTCAGCCCAGTCAGGCCCCAAGACTGCCCAGAGCCACCCAAACCCCAGGCCAGAGGCTGCAAGGCCAGGCCCCGGTGCAGGGCCTAAGCAGGGGCAGGGCACTGCGCCCTGTGAGCCCCCACCCCGGCCCCTGGGGGCCCCTGGGAGGACGGATACTCCACAAACTCCATGGGGCTCTTGGTCAGCTGCTCCATGGCCTTGGTCTCCACAAAAGACGACATCTCGAAGCACTTGTTCCTTTCTGGGGATGGGGTGTGCAGGTGGGAGGGGTGAGTGTCAGGCCCAGCCGGCCTGGATGTGGCGGCTCCCGCCCATCACCCAGCCCCACTCACTTCGCGCAGCCTCGAAGGACTTGAACTTGACGGGCTCGATGTAGTTGACAAGTGTGGACATCTCCTCAGTGGCGTTGACCTCGCTGCTGGCCGTGCCCTGTGGCCCCCATGCCCAGGATCAGCAATCCCAACATTCCCTCACGCCCCCATGCAGAGGCGCTGACCCCCTTCCCCACCCTGCAGCCATGCTGCTCGGCAGTTTCCCTCAGCCTCCAACAGTCCTGGCCCCACCTACCCCACAGCCTTCTCCCCAGCCTCACCCATGTCCCTGGCTCCTCCCTCCATCTGCTCCTGCCTCCCTGCCCCTCCTGAGCCTCAGAACCAAAGGCCCCAGCCAAGCCCAGGGGTTCTGTTACCTCCACGCACACAAACCCCAAGATCCCATTCATTCCCAGTCACTCCTGCCATTCATTCCCTGCCACTCCTGCCATCTTGCTGCCCCTCAAATTCAGCCACCATGCCCACACCCTCCCTGACTCCAGGCCCCTCCTCACAATCTGCCCTCCCACAGAGATAGCCAGATTGACCTCTGTCACCTCCACTCCTCAGCATTCCCCGTGATATTCCCATTGCACCAGCCCCTCCTCCTGCACTCTCAAGCCCTGCCACAGGGCCTTGGCACATGTTACTCCCACTTCCTGCAGCGGTCAGCCTTCCTCTCTCACCAGTTCTGCAACCTAACATATCCCTCCCCAGCCCATGTCATAAGCATAATTATGCACTCATTTCTACATCCATTAATTGAAAACACACACACACACACACACACCAAATTTCAGGAAGGAGGCCTGTTCATAGCCAGACCCAGTGCCGAGCACCATGCCTGATGCCCACTGAGTACTCAGCAAACCTCCCCCACCTGCACGCCTGGGGGTCTAACCTCATCCGTGGTCGGCTTCTTGGGGTCTGTTGGTTCCTCCTCTTCCTCATCTTCCTCCTCATCCTCACGGTCAGCAGGCCCGAGAACACAGGGGCCTCGGTTCAGGCCCTCCTCGCCCAGAGACTTCCGGGGCTCCAGGCTGGGCTTCTCAAGCCCTACTTCCTCCCCATTGCTCAGGCCTGGGCAGCTGTCGGAGCTGGGGGACCCTGCAGAGGGCAGGGCCACAGGGCTCAGGGGTCAGAGGTCACAACCACACAAAGACAGCAAGCAAGCCTGAGGGCTGTGTCCAGTGTGTGGGGAGGCAGCTCAGTGGGGGAGTCACGGGGTACCCTCAGGGCAGGGAGGTCGGGTCGGATGATAATACAGCCAGCGATAGTGGAGAGGGGGTCACAGGTCAAAGGTGAAGACCTGGAGTCATATACAGCAGGGAGGCAGGTAGGGAGGCTCGGAGAGTTGAGCAGTCAGGAACTGGGGTACAACAGCAGCAGGGGTAACGATGGCTGGTGGAGTTGTGGGTCAGAGCTGCACGTGGGGGGGACTGAGTGTGGTGAACAGAGAGGTCAGAAGAAAGGGGACCTCAAGAAAGCCACAGAGCCAGGTGCAGTGGCGCATGCCTGTAATCCCAGCAGCTCAGGAGGCAGAGGCAGGAGGATCACAAGTTTGAGACCAGAGGCAGTCTGCATAACTTAGCGAGACCCTGTCTCAAAAGGTAAAAAAAAAAAAATGGGCTGAAGGTGCAGCTCAGTGGTCCAGCACTTGCAAAGCATGCAAGCGTGAGGCCCTGGGCTCAACCCCCAGTGCCGCAAAAAAAAAAAAAAAAGAAAAGAAAAGAAAGAAAGAAAGAAAAAAGAAAACCACAAGGAAGTCAGCTGAGATTAGCACCACCTGAGCGGGCAGACTGGGCGAGAGCCCAGGGGTCTCTCCCTGAGTGTGGGGTGTGGGGTGTGGGTCACTGAGGTCACCAGTCAGAAGTCAGAATCCCACCCTGGCTGGGGGAAGACTGTACGAGGTGGGAAACAGGTGGAGGGGTCCAACTGGGGCGCAACCCTGGGGTCAGACAGGGAGGCCCCCCCGCCCAACTGAGCAGGTGCTAAGGAGGAAGATCTGGGGTCCGGCTGAGCCCAAGTGGGAGGACGGGGAGCAGTGAGAGGTGAGGTCAGGGTCAGAGCCAGGGCCAGGGCTGAAGGGGGCGTCAGGGCCGTACCGAGCCGAGGAGAGGAGGGCTCGGTGGCCGCGGAACTCTCACTCAGGGCTGAGTTGCTCTGCTCCAGTGGCCGCTTGCGCACGGAGCTGTCCTGGACCCCCGTGCTGGGCCGGTGGCGCTTCTTGTTCTTCACCAGGATGCGGCCCATCAGGTCCTGAGGGCTGGGCAGGGGGACGCCTGGGGCCAGCTGGGTGGGGGTGGACAGTCAGGGCCGAGGAGGTGCCCCTCGCCCCCCACAGCCCTGCCTGGGCTCTGAGCCCCCTACCGGGTACTTATCCAGCGGGTCGATGAGCAGCGCGTCCCCAAAAATGGAGCGGCAGTACTCGGCCATCTTGGCTTGCTGCTTCGCCCTGGGGACAACGTCAGAGGTCAGAGGTTCTTGCAGGGGGCTGAGGCTGGCAGCGCAGAGGCCCACAGGGTGGACAACGGAAGCTCCCAGGGCCTGAGGTCACCCTCTGGAGCGCAGGTGGGGGTCGGGGCCCCCCACCAGAGGCCTCCGCGCTGGAGACCCCAGAACAGGCCCCCACTCACGAGTCCACGTGGTTCTCGAAGGAGAGGATGACAGGGTAGGGCGAGGTCTTGAAGGCGGTCTCGGCGATGGCCTCGAGGACGTCACGCAGCGGCACCTCGGTGGTCATGGTGAAGCCGTGCGTGATGAAGGGCTCCTCCTCGGGGGGCCGCCCCTTCCACACGTCCAGCTCCACGCAGCGGCAGCCCCACAGCAGCGCCTGGCGGTACATCTCCACGGACGAGGCGCCCGCCAGCTGCCCCGCTGGGGGCAAGGCTGCATCACCACGCCGCCCGGCCCAGCTCCCCACCCACGCTCCTGCTGATCCTGGCGCCCTGGGGACACACAGGCCCTGCACAGCCCAGCCTGGTCCCAGCCCACGCTAGCCACCCCATCACTCCTCTCGCCACGGGGCCCCCACCACGTCCCCTAGAAGCAGGGCCTGTATCCTGCCCCTCTGGGGTGCACAGAGCAAGGCTTGTGGCCAGGTTCCTTCCTTTCCGGGGCTCTCCAATCAACACCCACCCCACGAGGCAGGTGTCATCCTGACCCCTCCATAGCCCCCAGGCCGTGTCCACTCCCACCATCAGCCTCTACCTTGGACCAGCCTCACCACCTTCCTGCTGGCGGACCACAGGCCCCACCAGCCTCCAATCCAATCTCTTCAGAGCCCCTGGCATCAACCTTCTAAAAACATCCCAGGCCGTATCCCCTCTCTGCTTCAGGCCCTGCGCGCCATGCACCCGCCCCTCGCCCACGCCCCACCCAGCTCCCTGGCCTGTTTTCTTTCTCTTCTTCTTTTTCACAGTGCCAGGGGAAGAACCCAGTGCTGGGGACTTTAGCTCAGTTGGTAGAGCGTCACTCTGCAGTCTCTTAAGTCCCTGGTTTGATTCCCAGCATCACAAATAATGGGAAAAGGATGTGGCAATCCACTCCCAAGGCAATCCCAAATCAATCAGCCATCAAAAACCCTGTGAGGGCGGCTATGAGTTGGTCATGACTTGACAGCATCTACCAACCACCCAGGGATGGAACCCAGCAAATGCTCTACCACTGAGCTACACCCCCAGCCCCTTCAGCTTCTTTTTTTTTTTTTTTTCCAGTTCTGGGGAGTTGAACCCAGGGCCTCCCATTGCATGCCTTGCAAGTGCTGGATCACTGAGCTGTAGCCCCAGCCCATTTTTTCTTACTTTTTTGAGACAGGGTCTCACTAAATTATAAAGACTGCCTCTGATCTTGAACTTGGCAATCCTCCTGCCTCTGCCTCACAAGCCGCTGGGATTACAGGCATGCACCACTGTGCCCGGCCCCTTTCAGCTTCTTAAATCCCCCAAGCAGTCCCCTGTTCAGGCTGCCACAATCCCTGCTGCTGTGGCCTCACCCCTCCCAAAGGAAGCATCCGGATGCCCAAGCCCAAGGGGCCTGCTCCGCAGAGAGGTCCACCCAGGGCGGCCGGCTGTTCTCTGCCCTCCTCCCCAGCGCTGGCCAAGGAACAAGTGAGTAGAAAGAAGGGCGTCTCCCTCGGGTGGTGACAGGGCCGGAGCCAGCTCACCTGTGAGGTACGTGTTGTGCGAGGAGTTGATGAAGTAGGCACTCAGTGGCTGGGTCATGTCCATGCTCAGGTCCAGGCTCTCCAGGGGCAAGATGCCATTCTCCTCCCCTCCCAGGTAGCGGCTGAAGCCCTCCATGGACATCTGGTCTGGGGGTGGGGCATCAGCGGATCAGCGAGGTCCCTCCCTCCCGCCCCCATCCCAGGTGGCCCCCCGCCACTCACCACGCTCCAGGAATTGCTGGTTAGGCTCATACTTCTCGATGAGCAGCCGGGCCTGGGAGGGCCGCAGGGGTGGGTACAGCACTTCGTTGAGTCTTGGGTCCCTCTGCTTCTGGTTGATGAAGTCCATGAGCTGCTCCAGTGTAAGGTAAGGCTTGCCCTTGGCCCCTCTGCAGAGGGCAGGAAGCCAGGTCGGGCTGTGGCCTCATCAGCACCACTAAGCCAAGCCCTCGCCCTGCGAGAGGGAGCTGGAGGGCCTGCGCCTGGCTGCAGCATCCACAGACTGAGACTCTGGGCCTCAGTTTCCCTACTGGCTCTCCTGATCCTCAGTGTTGTCAGGGCGGCAGACAAGCTGGCATTGGCATTCACTAAGGCTTCGTTGTTGTTGTTATTAGGTGCCATCGAGTCGAGTCTGACTCATAGTGACCCTATGTACAGCAGATCAGAACACTTCCCGATTCTGTGCCAGGCACACGATCATATTTATGTTTAAGTCCATTGTTGCAGACACTGTGTCAATATGATGTCTTTCCCCAAGGATTGATCTCTCCTGACTACATGTCCGAAATATGTAAGATGCAGTCTGGCCAGACGGCTTTGGAAGCTGCTAAATGCGCAGCCCACCACCCTGGGCTTCTAGACCCTCAGCTCTGGCCCTCACTGCTATGTGGGCTCAGGCAGGTCCCATGACACATCTGAGCCCCTCGGTTCTCGCCTACAGAGAGGGCTGGTTAAGCCAGCCCTGGCAAAGGACTGGCCCAGCACCATCCTCCACAGATCTACGGAAACAGCAGCTCTGAAAGTGGGCAGCCCCCTCTCACCCTGGCAATCTGGGAGCCACCTAGCAGCACTCCTTCTCACTAGACCCAGGGGCCAGGGGCTGGGGGGCGGGGCCAGGCCTGCTCACATCTCCAGCAGGATCTTGTCAATGTCCGGCCGCAGACACAGCTTGTTCAGGAACCGCTCGAAGATTTCCAAGGAGAACTCATCAGGCCGGATGGCCTCGCTCTAGGGGCAAGGCGGGGGAATGAGAACGGAGGCAGCCAGCCCCCGAGGAGTGGGCACCTGCCCCCACGCCCACTCCACCCCCACCCCACACACCCGGTTGAAATTGAGGCCGCAGGACTCCAATGCAGTCTCCACCCGCTTCTTGTCTGCTGAGAACATCTTCAGGATGCTGATGTGGGAGGGAGGGGCAGGGTCAGTTGGGATGGGGGGGGCCATCGTCTCCAAGGGGAGGGCAAGAGAGGAGACACTGAGGGACTGAGGGGAGAGGGGGACTCAATTCGAACCCAGGGCCCCGCGCCTGCATGCTCTGCAAGTGCTGGACCACGAGCTGCACCTCAGCCCATTTTTTACTTTTTTGGGACAGGGTCTTGCTAAGTTACACAGGCTGCCTCTGGTCTTGAACTTGCGATCCTGCCTCTGCCTCCCAAGCCGCTGGGATTACAGGTGTGCGCCACCCTGCCCAGCTTGGGGACTCACTTCTTGACTGGGATCCGTCCGTCCTGATTCACCTGCAGCTTCAGCTTCGTGTATCTGGGGAGGCAGGTCCAGGGGTCACACTCAGCGATGGCCGCCTGAACCCCCACCCCGGCTTCCCGGGCGGCCAGGGCTCACGCTTTGCGCAGGAAGGTGTTCCGGGATGCGTTCTGGGCGAGGATGTTCATAGCCAACTTGAACAGCTCCTCGGACCAGACCTGGGGGGCAGCAAGCAGGGCCGGGTGAGGAGGCGGAGGGAAGGGCCCGGCCACAGCCCGCGCCCGGGACAGGGTACGGCGCACAGTGACGGAGAACGGTCTGGAACGTGGCAGGTGCCCAGCAAACGTGGCCGCGACTCCCGCAGGCTGTGCCTCCACCCCTGCCCACCTTGACGGTGTCATCCTGCACGGCCATGAAGTTCAAGAACGTGGTGTTCACTGGGTCCGGCCCAGCCACCACTGTCATCAGCTTCTCCTCCATCCGGGCATCGGGGCCCCCAAAACCCAGCACCTCTCGCATCTTGGGGTCCTGAGTGGTGAGAACCAAGGGTGAGGAAGGGCGCCCCACCCCACATGGCCTTCATTCCCTCAGGCCTGGGTCCCATCACTCACTTTAGGCAGGCGGGCATAACGGCCGGTCCTCGTGTCCCTGATAGAACTGATGTCCAGTGTGTCCACCTCCTGGGGAAACCAGATGCCAGGGTGGGTCCGAGAAACTGCAGCGTGAGAGCAGTGGAGGGGGGCCCCAAGCTCCCCACCCTGGCCAGGGAGTGGCCACCCCCTGGCTGTAGCCCCAGGCTCAGCCCCCGCCCATAGCACTTCCTGTCTGGGGAGCCGTGGGAGAGGTCAGCCAGCAGCAGGGCCCCACCCCCAGGATGGGGGAGGGTGTGGGGGGGGATCTGGGTTGGGGTCTCGGGCAGGGACCGAGGCTTGAGCGAGCTGCACCAGCACCTGCCCTCACCATGTTGGGTCCCGTCCAGTATAAGAAGAAGCCATTGGGGTCCACACGCAGGGTCACCAGGTTCCGACTGGAGGCCTCCTGGGGACAGCAAGGAACACCAGGGGTCAGGGAGTGGGGCTGCGGGAGGCTTGGCCCCTGGACCCCCTTTCGCTGTGCACCCTGGTGTTTCACCTGGTTTGCAGAGAGGATGCCTCATCCAGCCCACAGGTTCTCTTCAGGACAGAGCCAAGGACATCAGCAGGACATTCTACTGCCCGGCCCCAATGCCCCTCCCAGCCTCACCCCTCTTCCTGAAGATTCTTTCAGAAGGATCTCCAGCCCTCTCCCCGTCTCCTGACGTGTGCCCCATGGCTCCCTGTGCTAGGACATTCTCTCCTGCGTTGTCTCCCCGGGAAATAACACCCACCCGCATCCACCCTGGGCTCAGTTTCCCCAGAAAGCCTGAGTGCTCTGGAAGATTGGCACTCCCGCCCCAGAGCCCCTCTGGTTCAGCGCACTACAGAATGTTTGCGGGATGAAAGCAGAGGATTCGCATGCCTGACCCCACAACCCTACCACGTCCCCTGGGGCCCCACAGTGACCGGCGAGCAACCCCTCAATATGCCTCGCTCGAGACCTGTCATCCGCCACACTGCTCCTCTCTGCGTCCTCACACCTCCAGGCCCAGGTCCACCTTATGGCCACAAGGTGCCCCCAGAAGAACTGGGTGGTGAGTTCCATCCTCCCCCAAACAGCCCTGGGACTGGCCTGGGTCCAATTTCTGAGGGCCCAGGCCTGGGCACACTCCCAGGACCACCCGGCAAGACTCAGGACCGACAGCCAGAGGGACGTCAACAAGGGCTTCCACTCAGCCACGGCCACTGCAAGAAGCCCCCTCCAGCCAGAAGAGAACCCCACCTAAAACAGGACGTCACCCCCAAACTGCTGCTCACTGTCTGGGGGACAATCACGTCACGGAACACACCCGACGCCCCACGCTGCCTGGAAAGCACAGGTCTGAGCCCTGGATACCTTCGTGCCCACTTCTCCCTGACAACCCAGGAGGACACGGAGGAGCCAGCATTTGCGGGCAGTGCAGCTCAGTGTCCTGTGACCAGGAGAGCGAGGAGCCAAGACCCCTGCCAGACTCTCAGATCCAGCTCTCAGCTATAACCCCCGGGGTGGGGCCTGGGCCAAGGCTACCCAGTCCAGCCTTGGTTTCCTGTTCTGAAGAACGGGGATTGCACAGCCCTACCCACTGCAGGCTGAGGGCAGAATGGACAGGAAGCCCCCAAACCTTTGGGATGCGTGGTTCTCCCACCCCAGTGTGCAGACAGGCGGAGGGGGGATTCCCCACAGTGCCCTGGGGCCAATGCTGTGATGGGGGGGGTTACAAGGATACCACCCCCAGGGCCTGCATGGGCCCCTCCCCAGGGGTCTGGGCTTCAAAGCCGGCTCAGGCCCCCTGCTGTCCAGCCCCCAGCCATGGTCAGCACCCCCACCCCACCCAGGCCCTCTCCCGGTTCCCACTTCCTTATTTGGGTTTATCACACTGGAAGGAAAAGAAGAAACTTTTCCTTTCGGGCTGGCCTGGGGGAAGGGGTCTCCCCAGCACCCGGGTGCCCAGGCACCCCTGGCCAGCACACCTGTCGCTCAGGCCACGCCCCCAGCCTCTCCCCTCAGCTCCCACGCCTGCCCCACCCAGCCGGAAAGGAACCCGGCCTCTTCCAGGCCTGTGGCCTGACTGGGAAGGAATAGCAAGGAAGCTCGGGCCGGGTGGAGGCTCCAGGGAAGGAGGGGCCCCGGGAGGAGAGGAGGGGACAGAGCAAAAACGTGGGAGGGGCGCAGGACCAGGATGGGGAGCCGCAGGTAGGGGTCTGGAAAGCAACAAGGGCAGGACAGGTAGAAAGGGGGGCGAGATTTATTGGGGTTCAAAGTCCTGAGGCTAAGGGGTGGGGAGCAAAGTTCCACGGGTGGAGGAACCTGGGGGGCAAAGTCTCCACTAGGGGTGACCTGGTACTCTCTCCCATCTGAGTAGAGACCCAGGCTGGGATACAGAAACCGGGCGAAGGGGAGGCAGCCCTGAGGGCCAAAAGTGATGAATGAAGAGGTTAGCTCAGGCCAGGCGCAGACAAGAAAAGGGTTCCAGCGGCACCCACCCAGGACAAGGGTGCCCTGAGCCCGCCGGGGAGTCCAGTGACACGCAGGGGACAGACTCTGGGGACGAGGCCAGGACTGGGGGAACAGAATGAGCATGGCAGGGTGGGATGGGAAATAGCGAGTGAGAAGGGGGGCGGGATTTATTGGGGTTCAAAGTCTCCGCGCCAAGAACGGGAGAGTCCAATTTGCCAGAGCTGAGGGACCAGGTTAAGGGAACAAAATCTTCATTGCCGGGACAACGGGGGACTTGAGTTTCCGGACTGCAGCTAGACTGGGACTGGGGGGGCGCCGTGGTCAAACGAGGCTGGGGTGGGGGTCCCCTGCTTGTGCCTGAGCCTGAGTGAAGGAGTCCCGGATCTGGGCGGAGCAGGGGGCCGACGCGCTTACCTCGTCCCATTTGATGAACTTACTCCCGCGCCGCAGGGTCTCCACCACGGTGGGCGGCTCCAGCTGCAGCGCGTGGACGCCGGGCCTGGCGCCCGCCATGGCCGAGCCAGTGGCGACGCGGGGACCCGCGGAGCCCCGACGGGGAGAGACGGCGCCGCGGCTCCCTCTGTGCGCTCCAGCGCGGCCCGCTCCGGCCCCGCGGAGTCTGCGCCCGCCCGCCCGCCAGTCTGTCCCGGACGGACCGGAGTCTCGGCGCCCGGGCCCCGCCCCCGCCCCGCCCCGCCGGGCGGTGCCGCCCCCTGTCCCCGCGTCGCGCCAGCCCGCCCCGCGTCGGCGCCCCCTGGCGACCGGGGCGGTGTCTGCAGCCGGAGCGGGGACGGTGAAGGGGCGACTGCGCGGGCCGGGGGGCTTTGTAGGCCGGCTGAACAGGACCTGACTCTAGGGGCCTGGGGTGAGGACAGAGAGCTTGGGTCCAAGGGGCTTTTAGGGGGGCACTTGGAGGTATGGGTGTTGAAGAAGCTCCTTAGGACAGGCCGGGGCCAGCCTGCCGAGGGTTCAGAGTGGAGAGGGCGGGGTTACGAGAGGTGGGCAGGACTTGGGGTGCAGGGCCTGGTCCCCCCCACCCTGCTCCTGCCACACTTAGCTGAGTGTAGGAAGCGCCACTCCATCCCCACTGAGTCCTCGCCTCGCCTCACCCCTCCTGCTGCATCGAGGTCCCCTCGGTCCCCCTCCCTCCCCTCCGTCCCCCTCCCTCGGAGCACTTAGCCGACTAATGGGCCTCCCGCCGGCGGGCGCCCCGCCCCCGCCCCTCGCCTGGGGAGACGAGGCGCCTGCCACCTCCGTCAAGGACCCAAGAGTCCTGGCCTTCCAGAGGGAGCCCTGTAGCAGCCCCTTCTCATGTTGCTGACCTTAGGACCTCAGCCTGTCTCTCGGGGCCTCTTGGCAGAAAACGGTAAAGGGAAGGCTGGTTGCTTGCCCAGAAGGCCCAGCAGCCTGGTGGTCCCCAAAGGAGGGGCTCAGCCATGCCTGGCCCACAGCAGGTGCCCTGAAATCTGTGTGCCAGGGTGGGAGGAGGGGAAGGGGAAGGCACTTGGGCATTGGGATGAGTGGGGGCTGCAGCCCCTCCCGCAGGGCTTGGCTGGGGGGGGGGATCCTGCCTGGGGGCCCCTGTGGGAGCCCCCCCAATACAGAGGCGGCAGCAGCAGCAGGTTTAAAGTAGAACTCATCCAGAGGGGCCAGCCAAGTCACCTAGAAACCCAGAAAGAGTTGGAGCTGGTTCTGGGGGAGGAGGGGTCAGCTTAAGAGGAGCTGCCTTGTGAGCCCCTTTGCCCAAGGCTCCCAGACCCTCAGGGGAACCCTGCCTGGTGCTGGCTTTCCTCCAAATCCCCACCATCCTGGCAGCCAACTTAGTCCATCTCCTTGCCTTTGGCTGGGCCAGGAAGTGTGTGATTATTATCTCCACTTGAGGCCCAAAAGGGGGAAGAGACTTCCCTAGGGTCACCCAGCATACCCCTCAGAGACCCAGGGGGCTCCCAACCCCACTGGGAGAACAGACTCATACAGGGTAGAGGCTGGCCTCTGCTCCCAAAGGCCTGGGTTCAAAGCCAGCTCTGTGAGCAGCAGAGCCTTATCTCTGTGCCTCAGTCACCTTGTCCAGAAGCCAGGGGTTGCTGGAGGATGAGACAGGCCTATGGGTTGGAGGCGCCCCCTCTGCAGGCAGTTTGACATAAGGATGGAAGGCTGGGGGAGGAGGGGCATCAGAGAAGGAGGAAGAAAGGGTATGGATCACTTCCAGGGCAGGAGACCTTGCTGGCCAGTGCCAGGACCATCTGGGCCTGGAGGCAGGGCCTGAACCTTGAGCCTTAGGCCTTGGGCAAGGGACCTCCACAGAAGCTTTGGGCTGCAGCACCTTGGAAAATAGGATGGAAGCCGTTTGCCAGGCAAAGGCGCCCCACCCCCCAAGTCTCCTGAGGCCAGGGCAGCCCACCCATTAGAGGGCTCCTTCCTCCTTGGATACTTTCAGCCTCGGTAATGGTAATGGGGTTTCTCGGCAAACAGTAATGGTGGAAGGCGGGCAGGCATTCCGGCGGCCTCTACCTTCGATTAAGGGAGCGGTCTCGGCTGGTGGGACCCACCCCAGGGCCTCTGCTTCAGGGAGCAGCACTAGCTGCACTCTGGTGGGAGGGGGCCGGACCTGGGAGGGGTGAGGCTCAGGAGGCCACAGCCTGAGGCTGGAAGGATAAGGAGCAGAGGCGTCCAGTCCCAGGAGGGCTCAGTAGGCAGGGCAGGGCAGGCAGAGGGAGGTTAGGGTTCTCAGCCTCACAGAGGAGGCTTAGACTTGCCCACTGCCTCCCAGCCTACTGGGCAGAGTCAGGATTTGAACCCCGTGCTTCCACTCCAAGGCTAGGGTTCTGGGCAGAGCAGCCTCACCTCTAAGAAGGCAGCAGGCCAGCATGCCAACCTGCACCCCGATCTCAGGGTGGGTGGTCGAGGGAAGGGAGTGGACAGACAGAGGAGTCAACTCCAGGAATCTGGGTGTGGCACAGGAGGGGGCCAGAGGGAAGGGCAAGGGGTATGCTCCAGAAAGCCCTCAGACGGGGGATCCCACATTTGCACTGGACTGGGGAGCTTCACACCAACCCTGAGGAGAAATCAGGACAGGAAGGCCGGCGCTGGAGGTCATAGCATCCTAGGGGCACGAGGTCCTCAAGGCCCAAAGCCCCACTCCCTTAGTAGCTAGTGGGCATTAGGGGCCATTTATGCGTGTCTCCCCTCTAATACATGAGCACCTCCAAGCCCCAAATTAGTGCTGGGGTTCAAAAAGAGCTGCCCTGCCCTAGTGGGGCGAGGTGGGGCACAGTGGGGAATTTGGATCCCATAGAGCCAGACTTGGAGCAGATCAGGCTCTGGACGGGCCGGTTCTGCCTACTTTACAGCAGCAAGGATCAGCCCTTCTGTGGCCCTGCAGGCTAGCTGAAGAGGGGCTAGGGCCAGGGGATGGGCTGGGGAAGGAGGCAGCAGCCGCAGCTCCTGGCTCACTTTCCCTGGACCGAGCCTGCCCGCCACCCAATCCCCTCACACAGAAGCCTACCTCACCCCATCCACACATCACTGCCAGCCTCTGTCTTTTCTTTGTTGTTGTTGTTGTTGTTAGGTGCCGTGGAGTCGGTATCCAACTCATAGCGACCCTCATAGGGTTTTCAATGGCTGACTGTTTCGGGATTGCCTTGGGAGTGGATTTCTTTGTTACTTCTCTCCAATTATACGGTAAGGGAGGAGCCTGCACTCCTGGGTTCAAGACTGAATGATGCAGACCAGCTGTGTGACTTTGAGCCAATTGGTAGCCCTCTCTGAATCCAGAGAAAAGGTGGGACTTACCGCCTCTGCGATCCTGAAACCCAGTTCGAGGCTGCAGAGGGGGAATCACCCCCAGTGGTGCAGCTGTACACCTTGTGGGGTGGTATCCAGGGGGGAAGCAGGAGGGAAAAGTAGAGACCCTGCGTAGTCGGGGGTGGGTCACCCCACCTGCGCTCAAAATCTTAGCTTCCCCTTTCTCTAGCCCTGTGTCTCAGTTAACGTCTGTGGGGTGGTAAACGAACTGTCCACGAATTTTCCTATTTCATCCTCACCACAGCCTTCTGAGGAAACCATTCTTTCACTCAGTCATTTGTTCCACCAATAGGGTGGAGCCGCCTGCCGTGACTCTGACAGTTCTAAGGTGCTGGGGTTCTGCAGGGACCGGGTGATTTCCTAATACAAGTGGATCTGACCAGGGCAGGCTGACCCAAGCCTGGGCATCGGCAAACAAGGTCGGCACAGCTCTGGGCCCCAGGGCCTCACAACCTGGAAAGGAGACAGACAATAAAAGAATAAATAAAAGAATTTAAAGATGCAAAAATCAGAGGGAGGGGCTGGGATGCACGACCTGCTTAAGAGAAGTGTGAAGGCCAGCGGAGCTGAGGGACAAAGAGCTGCGGAAGAACGAGCGCAATGCTCCCACGGTGGGACCTCCCGGGTGGGGGTCCGCATAAATACATGCTCCTTCTGGGCCAGCCGCTGTTATTACCTTTATTATCGCGAGTCCCGGCTCCCGCACGTGCCAGCTCTGGGCGCCCGTTTCCTCCTTTATGTATACGTTCGGGTTGCGGGAAGCCGAGGGCCGCTCCCAGCCGGGCCGCCCCGGGAGGGCGCCTCAAACAACTTTGCGCTTCGCGGCTGGATCTGCCGCGGGGCGGGGCGGCCTCGCGGGGCCGGGGAGCGGACTACGTTTCCCACAATCCCGCCCCCGCCGCCATCTCGGCCGGTGGGCGGTGGCCGCCTCGGGTCTGGCCCTTCAAGTCGCGGGGGCCGGCCCTGCGCACCCCCAGCCGGGCCTCCGCCGAGGGGGGCGTGGGAGCCAGGCCGAGCCTGGCGTCCGGGCCCGGGGCAGCTCCCGCGCGCCTGTCCCGCTGCTCGATCCCCGGGCGCCGGTCCACGTGTCGGTCCGGGCGGAGACGCCTGCCCACGCCGAGCTGGCCAAGGGCCGAAGACCGCGGGCAGCGGGGTCTCCCCCGTCTCCTTCCCGGACCCCCGCCCTTTCCGCAATGCTCGCCCCCCTACACGCCTCGGTGGCTGCTGTCCCTGCCTCCGTGTGGACAGAATGGGGCGAGGGTCCGAGGAGGACCAGAGTCCCGGCGCGCGGGCAGATCCCGGTACCGGGCGCTCAGGACGCCTGGGTTTGGGGCTCAGGGGTGAAGTTAGCCGGGTGCGGACAGCCAGGCTGGGACCCCTGCGGAATAGACCCGCCCCTCGCCCCTTCCCAGAGGCGGAGCGGGGGTGAGGGGCCCGGAGCGGGGCTGGCCCTTTAAGGGGGTGTGGTCGGGGGGCGGAGGAAGAGAGCGAGAGAGAGAAAGCGGCTTCGGCGGTGGCGGCGGCTCGGGCGGCGGCCGCGGGGGACAAAGGGCGGGCGGATCGGTGGGGAGGGGGCGGGGCGCGGCCAGGCCAGGCCCGGGGGCTCCGCATGCTGCAGCTGCCCCCGGACGCCCCCGCCGCCGCGCTCGCCGCGGAGCCGCGCGGAGCGGAGCCCGCGAGCTAACCCGAGACAGCGGCCCGGAGCCAGCCGGCGGGCGTCCGGGAGGCGGCGGCGCAGGGAGGGGCCCGACGCGCGCACGTGGCCCCGGCGGCCGCCATGGCGGACAGCGGCCCCGCAGGGGGCGCGGCGTTGGCCGCCCGGGCCCCCGGGCCGGGCAGTGGTGGCCCAGGGCCCCGCGTCTACTTTCAGAGCCCCCCTGGGGCCGCAGGCGAGGGCCCGGGCGCGGACGATGAGGGCCCAGTGAGACGCCAGGGGAAGGTCACCGTCAAGTACGACCGCAAGGAGCTACGGAAGCGCCTCAACTTGGAGGAGTGGATCTTGGAACAGCTCACGCGCCTATACGACTGCCAGGTGTGTTCCCCACCCCGCGCCGACACCCTAAAATCGGTACTGAGCCGGTCTGCCCGGGAACCTCGGCGCAGTGAGTCCGCCTGTCACCCGAGTCAATGGGCGCCCGGCTTCAGCGCATACTCTTCTCCGCACTCCCCGTCCCCAATTGTGTGCTTTCTCTTCTGACCTCAGTCGCTCCAGCTTTCCCCACTGCCCCAGACCCTGCCTCCCTCGTGCCACTCCCCAGGTGGAACGTGGTGTCCTCCAGAAACCTCAAGGGAGAGCCTTGCCTGAGGCAGGAGGCAGGGGGCTAGCCTGGGCTGGCAGTGAAAGGAGGAATAACCTGCCTAGTGCCAGCTGGCTTAGACAGTGGTTAAAAGGCACTAGTCTGGCGGGTGCGGGTACTATAAAGGATCTGGGTCGTTTTAATGGGCTATCCTGGAGCCCCATCTTGGTATGTGGGCAGGTTAGCCCGCTCTCTGGGTTCTGGTTCTCTGCCCCATGACTCCCTGTTTGGTCAGATGGTGACTCAGGCCCCCCGGGGCAGGGTGGAGGAGTGGGCTTGCCCCGTGCTGCCTACCCTAGCCTAGCCATGGAATGCAGCTGGCTCTGAGTGATAGTCTTCCCTGTGGGGGAAGGGTGGTGGGTGCTCCCTCCCTCCCCAAAGCATGGGCTCTTTGTTTCCCCTTTGCCAGGCGTGGGTCCTTCCCACTGACCCCTCACCCTTCACTTCCTCCTCACAGAAAGCTGTGACAGGTGTTTGGGGGAGGGGTGGGGGCTCTGATGAACTGGGACAGCTGGCCCCACCAGCACTCTGATGAGATGGGGGGCCCGGATGTTGGGGAGACACATCTGCTGGGTTTGCAGCCCAAGGTCCCCGGCCCTGGCTGCCTGGCCTTGTCTGGCACCCTGGGTGCCCACTGGCAGGGACAGGAAGCTCCCCCCCATTGGGCAATTTGCCTTGGCACAGGCCTCATCTGTTTTCCTTCTCAGAGCAGCTGTCGTCTGCTGGGCAAAGAGGGCTGGGTTGCCCCAGAGGTAGTCAGGGACCTCAGCCCAAGGGCCTGCCCGGCACGGCACCCTCTCCAGACTCCAGCCCTTGTCTCGCCTTCCTCCCCACCCCCCACCCTAGGAAGAGGAGATCCCAGAGCTGGAGATTGACGTGGACGAGCTCCTGGACATGGAGAGTGATGATACCCGGGCTGCCAGGGTCAAGGTGAGCGGGCGCCTCCAGTGAAGGGCTGCCCGGAGCCAGGCCTTCTTTGGGCTGGGTCAGCCAGCTGTGTGACCTCAGGCCTCAGCTTCCGCCTCCGGAAAATGGAGCTGTGATATCTCCCGTGCCTCCGGTGGCCCCAGGCCCTTGGAAGTGGGTATAAGGGCACTGCGGGCCTCCCTCCCTGAGGACTGACTGTGTGCTTGTCTTCCCCACCCCTCCCTACTAGGAGCTGCTGGTTGACTGTTACAAACCCACTGAGGTAAGTTGTTTCCCCAGGAGGTGGGGTGACGGGAGCCCAGATGCCTGTCATCTTGGGGTCTGGTCCCCCTAATGGCTCTCTTCCTGCCTAGGCCTTCATCTCTGGCCTGCTGGACAAGATCCGGGGCATGCAGAAGCTGAGCACACCCCAGAAGAAGTAAGGGTCCCCGACCCAAGTGAACGGTGGCTCCCACAGGACAATCGCTGCCCCCTAACCTCGTAGCAACAGCAATACCGGGGAACCCTGTGGCCAGGCCTGGTGCCATGAGCAGGGCTCCCTGTGCCCCTGGTGTAGGGGTCTCTTCCCTTGCCCCCTCAGTTTTCCACTTTTGGGGTTTTTTATTGTTATTAAACTGATGGGACTTTTTGTGTTTTTATATTGACTCTGCGGCGTGGGCCCTTTAATAAAGCTAGGATATGCCTTTGGAGCAGCTAACAGGCTTGCCTGGTCTTTTAGGGGGGACGCACTGTTGGACAACTGCTGCCAGCTCAGCCTCTCCCCAGGTAACCGCAGGGCTTCCTGAGGGCCACGTAGCCATGGCGATGGCCCAGTGCTGGCTCCCAGACCAGGCCCTGGAAGTGGCTGGGGAGCTGGGGGTAGCGGTGTTGCTGCTGGCAGGAAAGAGCACTCTATTCTCTTGGGTAAGGGTCGCCATGCCACTGAGCCTAAACCCCAAGGCTGGGCAGTCAGGAAAGGAGAGAAGACCCCCAGACAGGGGAGGCTGAGCTGTTGGTTGTTAGAACTTTTGGTTTTGTTTCCTGCTTTTTCTTTTTTCCTTTTCTTTCTTTCTCTCTCTCTTTCTTTCTTTTTTGGTGCTGGGGATGGAACCCAGGGCCTCAAGCTAGGCAAGTGCACTACTGCTGAGCTATACCCCCAGCCCTGAAGCTATGATCTTTTTTTTTTTTTTTTTTTTTTTGGTGGT